>JAOUZG010040071.1:2754050-2774512 GCA_026289955.1 Argiope argentata | reverse complement strand
TTTAATAGTAGGATGGAAGATTTTTAAACTTGTACTGCATTGTATTTTTTTCAAAAAATTTAATATGAAATAAAATATACAATGGATAATTCAAAATACTAGAATATCGGGTATTACTTGGAACAATTCTAGATTTTAAGTAAAATAAGTAATAATAATTAAGTAAATAATCCCTACGCCGACTCCAAGCTGGGGGAGTACTGTGGCGCTAATTTCATAATCCAGATAACATTTACGATACTGAAGTCGATTTTTGTATTATAGTCATGTTACTCGGCTACTGGCCCTACCGAGGAGGTTCATATCGTGACCTTCAATTGGTCCATGAATAGGACTAAACTAAGTGGAAATCCTTTGGCAATACAAGTTTCGGTGTACCAATTGAACTTCGAAAACTAATTTGTTGTTAAATATATAAAAAAAATTGAGTATTAAATATGATAAAAAGTAACAAACATTTCATTTGCATTCATTGTAGGAGAAAAAGTATCTATTTATTTGTGTATACTTATTGCACTCCTTTCAAAGTATTCTCACAAATAGCAATTAACTTCTACCATAATCTTTTTTACTTTTCAAAATATGATTTAAAATTCTTTTCATGAAATCCCACCCGCATTCGACACAATTTGTTTCCATTGGGTCAATAGTCTCAAAATGAGTCAGCAAAGAATCATTTTTATTCTAAGAAATAAGAAGTCACTCGGTGCCATATCTGGTAAATTCAAATCTTGTTTTATTTGTAGAATTTTTGCCAAATATATTAGATTATGAATTTAAAAACACAATATCGCTGCATAAAAATGAGGATTTATCTCGTTATAATTCAAATCACATTAGATAAAATCAGCTTGCTCATTGATTTCTCATGAACGCTGGTTCAATGAAACTACATTGGGTCTCTTGGACACCTGAATATCACTAAGAATTTTTCTTTTATAAAATGTGATCGATTGAATACACACCGAGTATTTTTCGTTTTTTTGAGAGGCTCACCTATAAAGATTTAGAGAACAAGAAGTGTTTTGCAGAATTTTCAAAGAATGTTGAGGCCTACATTTTTGCTCAGTACCCGTCATTAAATATACCTTTAAATCAGTCATTTAAAAACATGACCTGCATTTGCGGCTTTTGAGCGATTAAGGAATTTTTCTTTTCTTTGAAAGAGGAACTCGGGCGTTCGAATATTCTTAGGTACCTGAATTCAAACGAGCATAGAAATAGAATGCACTAAACTATTACTAAACACCATTTTCTGATCCAATCGATATACTGATAATTGAACGAAGTGGATGGACTGTCAGAGCATAATTAAGCTATAACGATAACTTTTACAAAAAATTTAAGCATTATGTACTATTCAACTTCTCCCTCCCCCCTCTCTCTTTAATAAATAACTGATTTAAATACTTTTTTTTAAATCAGGAATCCTATCCGAGTTCTGTAATTCTAGTATTGGATTGAAAGGACTTCTTTCATTTCCAGATCAATAAATCATCTATGTACAGCAATGGCTTTTTATCCTACCAGTCTTGACTTGTCTTTTACTGTCTTGATCGTTTATTTCTTGTTTTTATTTTTACCTCTTTTTTATTGATTATCGTCTTCTTAGAATGAAAAAATAAGCAAAGGGCATCGAGCTCTCAGAGTAGGAAAATAAGTAAATTGTATTTTTAAAAAAATGCAAATACAGCTTTAAAAATAATTTTAGAGGCTGATAATAACCCTGCAGCCCAACGAATCCGGCTCTGCTAGAATGGGAATAATTCTCCAATAAATATCTGCACAACTTCCTTTGCAGAAGAGATCAGACTCAAAGATGAGGAAAAAGCCGAAAAGATTGCCCTTAGTCAACCGCAAGGGACCAGTGGTTCAAGTGAACTAGTTCCAGAAAAGGCTGGTCCTCCCAGCAAAGGCACAGCGAGGAAACTCCACAGGACTGCTCAAGCTATAGCTCTCTTGCAGAACATGCAGAGGACTCAGCAAGCGGGTAGACTTGTGAGGGCTAAAGAAATGGAAGCCTATCGGGCCTTACAAGACAGTGAAGATGAAGAAGATGAGGAGCAGGTATTGTTTATATTGTTACAAATCTGTAATTTTGCTTCCCATCACGATTAGGTCAATCACTCGAAAGACTGTTTTATGATCAACTCTGTTGGATCCTGATGAGATGCCTAATCAATGGCGACAAATTTGGCGACAGAATAGACAATATTGGAATCTTGATGATAAAAATCGAGATATCGCTGATTATTCCGGTACCTTCTCTTCCCGCCTCCAGGAACTATAGAAGGTTAAGTCGTGAAAAGAGTCTTGGAAAGAGTCAATGGCGAATAGTTGGATCAGTCCAGTGGAGAACAAGCGTTGTTGGGAATTCAAGCGATTGAGAATTGATCTGTACGCAAACTGGCTTTCTTTGTAGAGGCAACATCCTTTGCAGGCAGTCACGTAGTGGCAACATCCTTTGCAGGCAGTCACGTAGTAGTGAGTCGATAGTTGGATACAGCTAAAGCGAGGAGACAGTGGTGAATTACAGGCGTCTGGAGGAAATGTATAGTGTGGCTACGGAGATTCCCAACTGCTTGCTGAATTCAGCTTGTTTTGTGTGCTGTGGTGGTTATTACTACCGAATACTTCTTGTGGGCTGCTGATTGTTGGAGTATGCTGCTGTGTTCGTCTCGGCTATATATTTGTTGTCTGCATATTCTTGTCTTTTTGTTAACAAAAGTCGTCTTTTATTATTGAGGCCCGTTGATTTTGTTTCTTCATCGACCAGCAAATAGGAAAAGAATCCCAGACTTACCGTAACAATATATTCTTATTGATTTAAAATATCATCCCAGTGGCAGGTAAAGGTGCGCATGTAGTGTCAATATTTAATATACATTGCAAGTATATTGGCATGAATTCTTTTTAAATGTTGTCAGATGATTTTGAAAGATTATAAATGTGAAAGAATTTGTATTCAAGATTTTAAAGTATCTCCATGTTTCAGGTCCGAGTTCAAAGAACACAATTTTAGAATTATTTCTCTAAGATCACTTTGTGTAAAATTCGCAAACACATTGAGACAGGTGGATAAAATTTGGTATTTGGTCCTATTGCCAAATATGTGATTTAATAAATAAATACATTTGGTCTTACCAGCGATATCGGTAGTTACTGGGACATAAATGTCAGCAATGGACGGATTATTGTATATAGACCTTGGGCATCACTAATCGAATTTCTGATGACCATAATTCCTCTATAATATCTCAGGCATGCCAAGTCACTGGCAATGGAAACAATGTTTGCGCAGAAAGTAGATATTCCTGTATTCCTTGACCTGCTAAATAAATTGTTTTTGGATCGAAATTTCAATTCTGTGTGAATACTAATAATATTAGTTTTAATTAAGTAATGTTTAAAAAATCTTGGGCATTGGGATTTTAAAAAAAAAGTCATCAGCAGACAAGAGTTAAGTGAGCAATTCAACTAAATTTAAAATATCGCACCTAAAAAATATAATTTTCAAATCTGTTGATTTCTATTGAACCTTTTTAAAACGTTGTTAGTTGGGCTTTTATCTTTAGTTGAATAATTTCCTTTTATTTTCTTCTTTATCATCAGCTCAGCATAGAAAGGTTGGAAATTGAGGCACCTCCATCCAAACAGCTCTCTATTGAGCAACTCGAAGAATCGACTCCTGCGAAAGCTACTTTGCTCTATGGTGGTGACAAGGCATCTCAACATCTAAAGGAAAGGATTGTTATGTATATCAAGAGCCGCTTGGAAGAACTGGAAACCAGATTTTGGGACAAAATGCATACAGTAAAATAACTTCTGTTATTGTTCTCATTTCTTAGTGTTTTAATTGCCTTGAAAAAGGTCTGATGAAGACTTGATGCATGTTAAATTTCGCATTACTAATCGAATGTTTTAACTCTGATGTGACTTGGAAATTTAGAAAAGGGTGAGGGTGGGTTGCTGCCTCAAGTCTTGTTTCCGCCATCTTCCCATGCCGCAAAATACAAGTTGCGACTTAAAATATTCTTACGAAAATCATGTGATGGGCGTACTCGAAAGACGTATAACTTACTGGATGATTTAAAACAACGCTTTATTCTTCGAATATTTCCAAAAAAAGGGGGGAAAGACCCCGTTATGAACGGAAGCAATCGACGTATAGTCCAAAAACATTTGTAGATGCAATACTAGCAGACGACAAATGGCTTATAAACTATTACTAATAACGTTGAGTGTTCATGGCTTCTAATTCATTTGTCAATTCAATTCCTGAGAGAGATTATTTTTCGACACCTTATATTGCGCCCCAAAAAAATGCGTTGTCACATGGAATTCTCTATGGGAATTTCTAGATCTCGGTTCTTAATAGAAAGAGGACTATAACTCAAATGTTTTTCAGAACCTTTATTTTTGGTCAACAAGGATGAGATGAGGGTCATTGAATCCTTCATGCAGCATTCATTCTATAAATCTCTCATCCCTACGATAAGACCAATATACGGATCTGATATTGCAGATTCAGAATTAACTTTACACAGCCAGACTTGTTGTTTTGAATACATAAGTTTGAATATGTCTAGAGAACTGTATCTCTACGACCCATACTTTTTGAGAAAAATGCGAGAGAAAATGTATGACGTTATATCCGATTTACGATAAAGCCTTTATTCTGCCGCTGGATTGGGCAACGGGGCCCTGTTTGATGGCCACCACGATCTCCAGATATAATCCCTTTAGATTTCTTCGTATGATGCCATGTAAAGGAATTGGTTTGTCGAGACCCAGTTCTTTCAGAAATGGACTTATTCCCTTCGTCTCCACAATGCGTTTACTTTTGTGGATACTACGATGTTAGTACGTGTAGGATCAGCAGTCAAATCCTCACCTGAACATTTTTAAATTTTTAAAAGAAATTGGCTTTTTGCATCTTATTTAGTATCATTTAAGTATTTTGAATTGAGTACTTTTAATTTTTAATGATTTGTCAGTTAATAACTATTGAGTTACAAATTTTAAACATGCATTCAATTTTTAATCTTTGTAAGATACTTTTTATCGTATGTTTTCCGCAGTATGGCCAAATCTGGCCCTTGTGCCATAAAATTACAAATTCACTCACTCGCACGACGCGCGCATATATGCCTCCATACGCACCGGGGACATTTCGAACATCATCCCATTCAAAATTAGGCATGCACTGAGGTATATGTTTCGAATAAAAGTTTTTTTCGTAAACTGGATATGACACCATTAATTTCCTGTCGTTTTTTTTTTCCCGAAAACAAGGGGGCGTAGAGGTACAATTCTTTGGACATATTTTATGTATTCCAAACAACGGATCTAGCTGTGCAGAGTTTATCCGATCTTGCTTGGACAGTCTGCATATAAAAGCTGATGATGCTCATAGATACACCAACTGTGGTCGCTTGCCTTCTACCATTTTTCGTCTTAAGGAGAATTTTCAGAAACTTTACATAACTGCTCATTTTCTGTAAGGAAAATTTATGTTACCCTTCCTAACTACAGCACTGATACGGGGAGATTTTTATTTCTTGTGGAAGCTTAATGCCATTAATTGGTTTATAAATGATCACCTCCTCTTTTACCGTTACTGTTACAAGTTTTGAAAGACATCAGAAAGTAAAACTCCAACCTCAATGACTGGAACCATTCGCAGCAATTGTTTTTCATCCATTTACAGACATTTCTAACCAATCACGATACTTTATTTACCAAGCAAGTATAATTTAAAATATTTTTATTGTGTTTATAGCTAGTGCATTAAAGTTGTTTGATATGAGTATTTTGATATTATTAATAAGATTGGTCTTCAGGGAGTTGAATAAGGTATTAGTTTTATCAAAATAATTAGATTTACCAATGAGTTCAATGCATTTCTTTATGATTTTGATAATTCTGTGGGCAATGGAAAGACCGAATTCGCAACGTTAGGATTCGCAGCCACTATACAAAAGTAATCACTCTTGTCTGGAGGATGTTATCTGGCTTTCACCACAATTCTCACATAAACTTTGTTTATATTTTGATTTTAGGAGGAAACTTCCATCGTCGAGATGCAAGGCGAAAGTGAAGTCTTCAAAGAAGAAATGCGCATCTTAAAAAGTAGAATTGCTGTTGCGGAAACAAATCAGTATAAATTTGAAGGGAGATTGACAGTTAGTATACTTGTCTTTGTTTTGTCTTTACTATTAAAGATATTTAAAATATTGTTACAGAAGATTTTCATTCAAAAATCAGATATCCGAAAAATTAGATACCCAGTTTAGTGATTGTGCTGTGAAACGATTCAACAGACTGAATAATAAAGAATGACGTTTTATTCAACTCAAAAGCACGAACGAACACTTATTCTACAAAATATGCCCGAATTGTACACAATTACTGTATATAGCAGAAACGCAAACTAAGAGTTAGTAATAAGTAGTACGAAGCATTCAAAGAGAGCTTGCTCAACTTGAATTGAACTCAAACGATTGATCCCAGCAAGGTTTCGTGCCTTTTTTATCGTTTCCTTGACAGGACAAAGAATTTATAGAAAAATCACCATAATTCACGTTCTACTGGATCTATCGCCATAATTCTTTTTGCATCCCAGTTTTCCAGTTTCGTCGTCAATCCATGGACCTTTTCAGCATGCCTAATAACACACAAATATTGTACAATATTGTATGATATTGATCAATATTCGCAATATAGTTTTATATTGTGGAATATTGTTTAATATCATATAATATATCATAATATTATACAATATTGTGCAACAGGCTGTGCTACTTGAGATCCTCAGAGATTTCTCTAAAATTACTTTTCTTACCAGGAGACATATTGTACTGGGATGTAGTATTAGAAATTAATAACAATATACAGAATCATACTAAAAGAAAGCATATATTTAATGTATTTATTTCAAATGAACAGCAGTAGATCGAAGGAGATGCTGATGATACATCACCGGATAGAGAAAAATTCATTTTAGTGCATGCAATCCGATGATGAGGGTAAAGACATTGCTCTTTACCCTCATCTTAAATCTCTGTTAATCTCCCTTTTCATTTTTTTTTTCAACTGAAATTTTAAAAGAGCATTTTATTTTATCAGCGAAAAAATGTATCGGAAAAACAATTGAACTGTTTAAAGTTTTAAGTTATAATATCCATTTGATTTAAACTAAAATTATTTTTATTTTTGCAGACTGTTGAAGAAAAAGCCAATCTAAATGATCTTCATATTGAAGAAATGATGATTGCTCTTGATAAAGTAATTATTATTTTTATTTTAGGAAGCTATATATGTAGCAAAATAAATTAGACAAGATTTTTTTTTTAACTAAAAAAGGCTTAAAACTCGATGAGATTGTGTTTGATAAAGAAAAATTTTCGGTATATTTCAGTTTAATGCTATATGCAGGAAGAATTTGGAATCTCAGAAAAATTTTCTTATTTTCTAGTATGCAGAGTATAATAATCTCAAAATGTTCGAATACAAGGTTTTGGTGGAACTAAATGTTAGTTTCTGAAGTCCTACAAACACATTTTTTAAATTATATTCTGGAAACACATTTTTAAAATTATATTCAGCGTGTTATGTCTGAAGCAATTTGGTTTGTGTAAATAAAATGTGATCTGTACTTAAAATTTGTAGATTTTTTAAATCAATTTTTTTTAAAGCGTATATTTGACGAGAAATTGGTCTGTTTCAGTGCAAGTAATTGTGATAATTATTATATGACTAATTAGTTGATAAATTATTACTTTTCATTTAAGTTTCATTTACCTATAAATGTTCCAAAATTTTGCAAAAATTTTATTTAAAAATTAACTACATTTTTGATCAGAGAAAGAAAAATTATACTTTCTCTTTTAGGAAGTATATTAAGAGAAAATATTATTATTGTTAAAATATTATAACTTGAGATTCGTCTGAATCTCAAGCTATTTTAGATTTTCTTTGTCGGCCAAAAACATTTTTGGAATTATGTCTATTTCTTTTTGAACACAGTAACTCTAAAAAAAATATTGAAATAGGTGGATGAAATTTGGTATGTGATTTAAACGCTAAATTGATAGATTTTTGTCAAATTTTGAACAGCTTCTATTGACCAGAAGTTTGTCAATATGTTTGAATACAAGTAATTGCGACGTCTGCAAAATGTAAAGTTTAAAGTATAAAATGCGGTATGCATCTATGATTTAACAATCTTTGTTATATGTCGAATCAAATCCACCAAATAGTTGTCATTCTGTACATTTACATGCATGTCAACAGGATTGCTCAAAATTCATTCATATGAATGTATCTTGGCTCTGAAGTTATGACTCTGGGCAATAATTTGGATCTAATTGGTCCAAACTGCAAAAAAAGTGCCCCAAATAAATATTTGATATTCTTTGCTCTAATACAAAGCACCACATTCTCACATTTAGGATTTGAAAGTAAAAATCTGAGCAGAGAGATTTTATGGCCCAGCCCAAGCTTCAAGATTTTTGTGCGATTAGTTGATAAATTTTACTTAGAAATAATTAAAAAATTATTCTAATTGTTTCCAATCGTTAAAATTAATTAATCTGTATAAAATCAAATAATGCCCTACTCTCAGTGATTACTTTCAATATCTTAAAGAGCCTTTTTCATATCAATATATTCAGATGATTGCTCTATCTCCAATCTTATTAATGGGACTTTGTATTAGTTTTCAACATTATCCATTTTTTTTTTTGTTGGATAATTTTCTAAAGTTTTAAGGTTTGAAAGTAAGTTGAAAAAATTACTTAAAATAATTTTTTAGATTTTGTTGTTTTGTTTAGATAAATGCGTGAAATGTTGTTGATTTCTTGTTTTTTTCAGAAAGCAGATCGTTCTGATACTGTGCAAGGCATGACAAAAAAGGATATGAGCATTTTAGAAGACAGGATGTTAAAAATAAATGAAGCGACTCTGTTGGACATTGAGGAATTGGTGAGATTGTGTATAATTTTACAGCAAACAACTTATTCCCTTTATGGGCTTTCACTTCATTTAGCTTGTTTAATGTTTTTAAAGATCAAATAATGCAATCTATTTTTATTTCTATTTTATTTCCTGAAGTTGTAGAATTTTCAAATTTTAAGCAGGCATGTGCATTTTTAATGATAATTTATATGAGGAATAATTGTATTTTAAATAAATTACCTAGTCCTTTTAGTTTATAATGTCACTATGGAACTTATTATTATGAGACTTTAATAATGATACTATGGCTTATGATGTCATTAACGAGACTTGATTTCATCGACAAACTTTAGGAGGAGAATTGGGAGCAGCAAGCCATGTAAAAAATATATATAATTGGTATTAAATACAAACAGTATTCTCAATTAATCTCTAAAGCAGTTGATGAATTATAAATTAATGAGGTTGAATATAGAAAATTAAAATAAATTAAATGTAACACACCAGGGTTTCTTTAACTATGGATCACGATAAGATCTTAAAAGTATATATATCTTTCCACAACTTTCAAAAACAGCTTTTGTGTTTGAAATGTAGCCACATGGTAGACACACTACAAAAAAGCACCACACTGAAACAAGTGATTTGTGTGAAATGACAAGAAATGAAGTAAAAAAAAAACTCTTCAATATGCAGATTAGAACCTCAACCTTTTTGCATTAAATGTTTCTGCAAACAATGTCTTTACTAAAGTAATACTTTAAGCATTCTTCAGATCTCACTCACATAAATAGAAATTCCTTTACTTCATAGTTATTCAATTCAATCTGCACATGTGTTAATTTTACCAACAGTTTGTTATATAAGAATTTATTATATTTTAATAATAAATGTTTTCATTCTTCAAGAAAGTTTCTTTTTGGTTCATAGAACCTCTTAAATGAAAAATTTTAAATATGCTTGATCCATGGTAGATCACTATAGAATTCAATTCATTAGAAGTTTTGGAATATCTATTGTCTATACCAATAATAAAAATGAATATGTGTATATATTGGCACTCTACAGATAAAAAATTTGTTAAATGTATTTTTGGAAGGGCAGGAATGTGTGCCTCTTAGCATTTTTTGGAATTTTAATTGAAAATCCATCTGAGTTTTGTATTTTTTCCATTATGACTTCCATAAAATATTATCAGACCAAAAATATAATTTTACACTGTTTATATATATATATATATATATATATATATATATATATATATATATATATATATATAATTATTCAATTTTAAGAGCTGTGGAAATTTTTGTTTAACTTTGCAAATTTTTAAAATTTTTCTGTTTTTTTAACTATAGATGAAATTTTTGTCTCGAAATTCAAACCCTTTTTATCGTTTCAATAAATTCTTAATCACATAATTTTCTTCTATTATTGAAAGTTAGGGAAGATAGATTCTATTTAATATCTGTGTAGTTTACATAACAAATAAAAATAAGTGAAATTACTCTATCATGAAACTTAGAAGATAGATGACTGTAATTTGTTTTTACTGGAATTATGAAATCATAGAACTGATATTATTAGAAAGATACATATCCACAATTATCATAATGTATTTAAGAACATATTGAATATGTTCAATAAATTTTGAAGCCTAATTCTATGACATAATTTTTAATGCCTAATAAATTAGTAAGACAATTAAATTAATGACTTTAATATCTGACAATTGAACAGTATCGTTGATACAAGTTTAAAACTAAATGACTTAATTAAAATTAATTATAATCTTATCTCTGGTATATCAGGTAGATGGTGACTAGTATATTAAAGAAAATATGTTTTTGAGAATTATTTTTATTATGCTCATAAATTAGTAAAACTTTTTTTTTTTTGAAAAAAAAAATTACTGTTCCTATAACATTAAGAAAAGTGTGTTTTTGAAATGTTATTTTATTATTCTTGGTGATGTCCAGAGAAGCTTTTTAAAAGATTACATTTTCAAACTGCGAGATGAGTTAGATGAGAAAGTGTCTGGGTTTGATATGGATTGTCGTCTAGAACCACTGGCTGGAAGATTGAAAAAGTTGGAGAAATTGCTGAAAGATGTCTCTCTAAAAGCACAAGTCCTTGAGTGCCAGACAATGGGGTAATTTATGAATATATTTCCATATTTCATTAATGTTGTTCTTCATCCTTCTTGTCTGCTCTAATTTCATAATCTATCCAATAAATACTTTGAACTGTTGTAATTAAAACGTTTTTACTTTCTCTTATACTAAATATTCACATAGAAAGAGCTGTTGCTACCAAAAATTCGAACTCGATAGTTTGACGAATCTTCATGTTTCAACTCAGCATTAAAATAGATTTATGTCAGAAGTTGAAATAAGCTTGACAAGGAATTGGTCATCTATTCATCTGTACTATTGTTTGTGTGTAAACAACAAAACTTAAAATCTCAACAACTTAGATAAATGCAATTTGCTCATGATCTTGTTGTTTTTCTGATTCATTGGTTGAAATTATTTGTCAAGTTTTCATTTGAAATGATTAAAAAAAGTTTGGAATGCATATTCATTTTTTTTTATTTGCTGTTGTACAGTGAAGTACAAAGTTCATCTGTGATAAACTGAAAATCAATATTAGAGTATATGTGGCATTTATGACTTCATCTGGTGTCCTTAATTTTATTCGAAGTGGTGGTAGTAAGAATCTTTGACATCTTTATATTAGAGTATGTGGGAAAATTTTGAAAAGACCACATTCGCTGATTCTAATTAAAATAGGCCTCTGGGCCATACTTAGTTAAATCAAATTCTGAAGTCATGTTCTTCATCTGTCTGGTTGTTTCACATTGCCTCCTGTTCTAGATCCAAAGGACTATTTTTGTTTCAGAAATGAGATAGGTGTCAGAGTGATTCAGTGAAGTAACGATTGGTATTAAAAAAAAATTTAACTTTGATGTTTAAAAGGAAACATAGATAAAATAACCCTTAATTCATTTATGATCTTTTAATGCCGACTTTGATAAAGGAACAAAAACTTGGAGCTATGCCTATTACATTAGTTGAGCATTGATAAGGACTAGATGCAAAAAGTTAGAATCTAGAATCATGGAACTGTCATCAGTGGTGACTGTTGGTGAAAAAAATGCTAATTTGTTCAGGGTGGCACTTATTTTTGCTGTATAACTGAAGTGGGCGAATTTTGTCGTGTCAATAGAGAGGGTGGCTTCGGCTAGAAACTTGAATGTAATGACTGTTGAATGTGTATAGCTGAGAGGGGATTTAGCATTTAGTTCCAAATATTTTGTTAGAATCTTTACAGAGAGAATTTTCTCCAAATTAACTCATCAACAAAATCATCCAGGCAGTGAACTTGGCAATTGGCAAGATTCAGGAATCAATTCTCTTATACCATTTTTTTTCCAGTTTTTACAGAAATGATCTTCCAGAAAACCCTTCTTACTACTTAACTGTTATTTCCATTAACAACCTTCAACAATAAATTCCTTAAGAATTTCTCCAATTTTTACCAACTTTCCTGAATACACTCATATTGCCTTAACAATATACCTCTTCCTTGTGAAAGAACAGTTACAAGAACAGATTTTAAAGGTTGGTATGAAAGGAAGGCACAAACCCTTCAATGAAATAAGCTGAAACCACAAATACCTTCAACTATGTGTCATCTTGTAGTTGTAACATCACATGTAGTGTTATGTCTTTTGTAGTTATAAGGATGAAAACCGAATAGGAATTTTAGTCATTCTTCTCTCGACTGGTTAGAGCATATATAGTATTTTATGTAACAAAACAGCATACCAAATTTCATCTATCTATGTCATTGTATTTTTAAATTATCATGCTCACATAACCTGAATATATTAGGACACAAAGGATCATTCCTCAGGCTTATTTGGGTGATAATTTATTGCACACCTGTATTTACAGACAATGAAAGTGAACAGATGGACAAACATAATTCCAAAAGGCCCTTTTGTTGAGATCATAATTCCAAAAGGCCTTTGAGTTAAAAATTTATCAAGATTACAGAAGTTTCTGTTTTTATACTTTGTGTTTGGGAAAATAAAAGCAAGATGTTGCTGTAAAAAAAATCTATTCTTTGTTTGTACATTTGCCTCAAAAGTTTGATAGTTCAATGAGGTTTTTGCAAAATAATGATAGTAAATAAATAAATAAAAATGTGAAAGAGAATAGAATATTATTACTCTTTGACAAGCATTTTAATTGGTTCCTTCTGTTATAGGCCTATAGAAGTTAAAAGATACTTGCATTGTGAAGAAGGAAAACGGCTCAAACCTCTAAGAAGACCAGTGTATGTGTAATCATATCTAGTATACCCTTTTTGTAAATTTATTTTAAATAATTAAGACAGGCTATGTTGAAGACAGTGAATATTATCAATATGTTTACATAAGGTGTAGCATGTTATTATTATCGTTCCTCGATTGTCACAAAAAGCAATTTTTTTTAAATTATCAGAGCAGCTCGTAAATTTTATTAAAGGGTTGTTCTCCCATCATCATTTAAAATAATTAGGAAAACCAAACAACCATATAGGTCATATAGAATGATTCATTTATTTTATAAAACAGTAGAAAAAGAAGTTTTATTTCTTAGCGTACTTATTTTTTAAAGGACAAATTTAATATGTGTTGTGATGCACTACTTTTAAAGCTCATAACCAAGCTCGGTACGTTCAGAAATAATAATTGAGAGTAAAATCGCTCCAAAATCAGCTCATTATATAAGCATAGTTTTAATAATTGCTGTAAACTTATTTTCATTTAAATATACTTATAGTAAAAATTTCAAAAAAAGATTAAAAGGAAATCTGCTTTGCATATTTCAATGTATCATGTCAGAACATAATTTCTTGAATGGGCAAGCACAATGTGCTTGTGCAAGTTAAATTATACGTTCATTCGTTTCATTTCATATAATCACTTGCTCAAAATGACATTTTTCTATAGTTTTTATTTGCTGAAGTCATTAACTAATTTTTTTAAATCAGAACTTTTGTAAGTGAAATGGCAACACATTATTAAAAGCTGCTTTTTGAGATGCTCGTGCAAATAAAAAAATTCGATTTTTTGTCTTTGAATTTTTGTTGATGCCAAAAACCTCATCCTAAAAGCAACATCATGTTCTGACAGGATAAAAAAAAATAGTGTGACTTAAAAATTTAAAAAAACCTATGACATTTTACATGGTAAATAGTTTCTAAATAATAATATTATTGCTCAGAAAAAATAAACACTTGTTGATCAGATGCATAATGTTTGTAAATATTGTATAAAATTTCATACGTTTGTAATAAATAGAATTCATTGTATATATTCAGAAATATGGGGAAGGGGGGAGGGAACCCCATTGTGTTTTAAGAAAAAGATAAATAAATAAAACTCTTATAATATTTTATAGATATTTTATATATAGCGATAATTTATAATATTCTGAATACAATTTGTATTCAGTAAAAAAACTGAATTTTTGAAACTGAAATTTTTATAATCAATAACATGTCCCTTATTTTATTAATCTAAAATTGAAAAATTATTTTTTTGAAGATACGAATGTTCTTATTAGTATCTTGAATAAAATTTCGTTAATTAATGTTAATCTTAATGTTGAGCAACATTCAATATACAAACTCATAATGAATACTGTCATGAGTAACATTATGATGAATAAAATATAAATACTTATTACAAAAGCAGAATTTCAATTGCTAATTGCTTGTGATAAAATTTTTTTTGAATCTATATCCTTAAAAGCTTATTTATTTTGAATTTTTATTTTAAAATTTTTTTTAAAAAATTACTTTTTAACTAGAAATAAATATATTGGTATTCATAACAAATTTAGTTTGTTTCAGAAATCATTTCTCTCAAAAAACGAAAATTGGTATGAAATTTGTGATTAGCTTTTGTGTTGTAGTTTTAAATCCTCTATTAGAGATTATTAATGATTTGATTTTTTTTTTAAAGATTTTATATTCAAAACTTCACAGTTAATGAAAATAAAAGAGCAACATTTCTGTGTTTTAAAAGTAAATATAGCATTTTAGTGCTGTATGAAATTTATAATAAACTAAAAGACAGAAAATATTAATATGTTTGCATAACATACATAAAAATTAATCATAATAATTTTTTTTATATATCATCTATCAGATCTCGCATGACTTCTGATACCCAAAGCGAAAGGTCTATTTATCGTAATAAATTTTTGGATGAAGAGATCGCAAAAGAAATTGAAGCTGATGTCCAAAAGAGGTGAGACTACTTGTGAGATTACATTATCACGAAAATTGCCTCGTAAATGTTTGATGAATATAGTTATGCTTAAGTAGTTACTAATGATACTTGCATAGAAAATGACAATGATGTATTTTCTGGAATATTCCATAATGTACAATATAACAAAATCGCAACCGAGGTATCGGCAAAGAGCATTTTTTGTGGTAGTTACAACAAAAGACAGGATATTAATTACTATTTAAATAGTGCTCAGTATCCACAGTTGTCTGCTAGATCTAAGAATTCAATTCCTTAGAGAGATTGATTCTTCTTGTGACTTCCTCGGCTTATAATATCTTCTGAAATAGTGACTCCACGTGGAATTCTTCTGAATAATAGTTAGATGTCAGTACCTAAAAGAGGACCATGATTCTTGTATTTTCAGAACTTTTATTTTTCAAAACCAAAATAGTATACAAAATATTAAATGAAAATTTTCATTGTTAAACTTCAAGTATTCAAGGTGCATCAAATCACCTGTGCGCCGAAATGTTTGACTGTAGCTAATAATATGCATGAAATTTGCATAAACAAATATTTCCATTTATATGTATATCTTTAAAAAGTTATTCTCAGCTTATTTATATATTGAACCTTTTATTTATGATCTTTCAGGCTCGAAGATGCCATCTTCCGTGATTCGAAGCATTTGATTGGAGGGGCTTATACAAGGGTCAAAGTTGCAAGGATGTAATTGAAAGAGGCAGAATAAATTTATATTTGCCTTAACTTTCAAAAACTATTTAAAAATTTATTAGACAGTGGTCCATGTACATTGTTATTTTCAGACTTGAATTGTTTTGTAAATTGTTTTCAATAAACAAGATTAAAAGAGACAAAAAAAAAATAGAGATAGATTCCTCTTCTTCAATATTCTTTTAAAGGACTTATACTTATGCAACAACTGCATTAATTAACATATGCATCGTATTTAATAATAACATGGTGTGCACATTTGTTAAGGTAGTAAGTAATTATAAAACAATGAAAAATACTAACATAAAATATCTTTAAAAAAAGTTTTATGAACATAAAATTACTCTCACTAAAAAGGTAAATTTTTTTTAAGTGGTTCAAAATTGGTTTTTGTGCGATAATATATTCCAAAAATATCGAGAAAAGTGTTGGATGAAATTAATTTTTAATTTAAAAAATGATTAATATTTTTTAAAATCTCTTTTTTAATGATTACCAATTACCCACCATATATGTTATGTTTGTTTAAGACCAATATTTCTCCATTTAGAGCATTTACTATTCTTTTTAGATATTGTAGTTTATGGTTAATATTAAGCTATAAACATCATAATGTTAAAAATATTTTTCAATGTATTAAAAACATTAACCACTATGGGGGTCACCAGTGACCAGTGGGGTCATATGAAATGCATTGAGTGAAAATTAGCATGGCTGTCACCGTGTTAAAACAATCAGACCTTTACCCTCATAGAAAAGAAAAAACGGGCCCCAACAACTAATTTGATTTTGCTAATTTGTTCTTATATAAAAGCTTTTAATACCTAGACATGTAGTCAATAGTTGCCTGTGCCCTCTTATTTTCTATTTTAGACGTAATTTCCAAAACTATAAAACAGTTTCTATGCGAGCAAATTGTCATAGAATTCCCCAATCCCAACTGTAGAACCAATTCCGAACACTTTTATTTCGTTCGGAAACTCTTACTAGGTACGTCATAAATGGTCATTGTTCTCCTACTCAGTACACACATTAAGAGTTTTTAAAAAAAACAATAATCTATAAATACTATTTGCTGAAAAGAATTTCTTCCAGAAAAACAACTGAATAAAATGATTAAATATTTCTATAAATAAATTAAAGCAGTCTGATATTTATATTACTTGTAGTATACGTCAAACCAATTTGTTGATAAATTGGTTTGACGATTGGTTGATAATGGATATTTGTAAACCAACCAATTTTGGACTTCATGAGTTAACTTGCAGAAGGAATATAGTATGGTACAGCACATTTTTAGATAACATTCTTTTATCGTTAGCTGGTGTTCACAATTACTAACATTGACGTCATATGAAGAGTAACGATGGTGTAAATACGACCAATTGCATTTTCTTTTTTTGAATTTTTTTAAAAAGAAATTTAATCGAATTTATTACTATGATTTTGTTACTTGAATGAGGTTTAACTCGAGTATGAGGATAAAATGACGGTGAATAAGTTATCGAATAATTGATAAGGATATTGAATAAGATTATATTAAGAGGATATCGAATTTGATTTTTTTTCTTCTCTTGGTGAAAGGTAGCTCAAGTCCTTTTTAAAAGAAAAAATATGTGCCAAATTTGGTAGCTATAAGGCAAACGAAGTGGTCCGTAGAGCACCAATATGCATACCAACGTACACTTATTCGTATTTATTGCTAATCGTCTCAGGAAACCAGTGGAATCTCCGGAAATGTTGATTATATTTGATTTCAAATAAATGCTTTACGCATAAGTTGCCTGATATTCACACTTTAAACTATATAACAGGACTGATCTACCGGAAAACGTAAGGCGCACTCCTTAATGAAAATATGATCTAAACCGTACAGACTTTGAGAAAGGCGTTGAATACCACGAGCACCCAAATTTTTATTTTTACAATTCTTTCAAAGTATAGTTTAGAAAAAAAGTCAGATATATTGTATTAACTGCATATCAATGACGAACAATCGTTATGACCATTAGTAAAAAAAAAATGTTTCGTTTGAATATCATTATTAAATTCTATCAATCTAGCCAATATCATTTTCGAGTTTTCTTGCTCATATAGAAAGCGACGGGCAGACATAATTCCAATCTACGGGATGGTTGTCGCGAAACTTGCCCGCTTACTTTAAAAGGAAGGTTTTATCCCAAAGAACACCTAGGCATGGCATTGGCGGGCAATAGTAACGAGACAGTAATTTGACACAAAACTACATTTTACTTAAGAATTATATTCGTACACATAACTTAATATTTTGAAGTCATTGCGATTTTGTATTATCCTATTTATTGAGTTAACATTCTTCTGAAAACACAAACTATAACACGGTCAACCCCTAGTTGGATTCGCCTCAAAATATGATAGGTGTCTACACTATGGATGTTAAGTCCGAATTATTACCCATCTAGCTCTCTTCTGGTTGTAGTTATCAGAGTGACAAATTCCTCGGAACGAATTTTGTATAAAATTTGATACTTTAAATCAAAATTTTTGTATCAATTTTGATGCAAAAATTTGGTGTAAAATCTTTACTAAATTTCATCCTTCTAGCTCAAATTGCATCTTTCTTATCACAGACAGATAGACAAGTCTTTTTAAAAGTATAATTTTCGAATTCGGAGAAATCTAAAAAGTGAAGATTCGTCAATATCTCGAGTTAGAAATATTTGGCGATTACGATATTCTTTTCTTTACTTCGTATACTAGAGAATAAAATTATGATTTTTGAACTCGGTGAGGTTTGAAACTTGATGAATTATTTTAGCGTTTACAATACTTTCTCTTTGATAATACTGTTCCGCAATCTGTATACACGAGCCGCCCCTAAGTTGGAAGTATTTGAAACAAATCTAATATTTTCGCTGAAAATATTATCATAATCATTTTTCTCATTTATTGATATTAACATCTTTTTAAAGGCTGGAAATGTTAACAGTAAAAAAAAATTAGTTCTTGGAAAACTGCAACTTATTTTCATGATGCAATTCGATTTTAATAAAAGTATTCTTTGGCATTCTCAAATTTTTTAACCATTTGAATAAAAGTAAAGGTACATTTTTCCGATGAAAATTTAATATATTTTTTACGTATGATAACCGCCGGCTCTCTGGCTCAGAGGTAGCGCGTCTTCCTCGTGCCCTGGAAGTCCTGTTTCGGGCATGGTCGCTCTTTGTTCTATCTGTGAGATGTGTGACTGTGCCCCCCTGTAAAAAGGGGCTGTGCAAGCGAGAGTGTGTTGCTAAATCGTACTATTGGCCCTAGTTGGTGTTACTTCGAAAACAAGAGACGCTCATTAGGCTTAAATCTACCGATGCTTTCATCAGCGGGGCTTGTCCAATGGCAAGTGCCATAAGTAACAACAACAACGTATGATAACCAATATCAATTTATTGCTTTCAAAATCGTTCACTTTTGAGATACAGAATATATCACCTTAATTAAAAACCAATATAAAATTCTTGAGCTTTTTTGAAGAATTCTTTAAAGTTTGAAATTTAAAATTCTGTTTCAATAAAGAAAATCATTTCTCATTGATCTGCATTATTTTAGTTTGAGAATCGATAGTTCCCCACCATAGTAATCAATAGAATATATATATACATGATTAATTTTGATATACGTCATTTTTGACACGATGCTACTTTAAGCATTGTACCAGCACAATTAAAATATAACTTTTTGATTGGATCGTAAGGGATGGAAAGTCTCAAATTGCTCCAGTTGTTGGGATTAGTGGCTTTGTTTGGCGATATTTTTCAAAAATAATTTTAAAAAAACTAAAAGAGAAGTTATCTCAATACCACGCACTTTCAAATGAAAAAAAAAATGAAGAATTCGATACAATGATTAGAATTGGGGGACTTTTCCCCATGGAGAATATATAGTGAAGTTAAGGAAATAAATTGGCAAAATTACTGTAACAGTTTGAGACTGAAAATATTTTGGCCTGCTTTTCCCCCCATTTAAAATATGAATTGAAATAATATATTCGAGATTTCTTTCGTAAGTAAAGGTTGATACAGAACAAGTGAACCGATGACAACATATCTGGGAGTCAAGAGCTTTCATATGAAATCAAAAATAGCAAAATTCAATCAGTAGTTGGAAAAGGGAACTAGTTTTGCTAAGTATTTTAAATACATAAGCTTGAGGCAAAATAGAGACTTTCCATTAAATTCATTATGATATTAATTTTGTGTAATTAATTTGCCATCGCATTTTTCATGCTCAGTAGCAACTTTACTATAATATATCGCTGCTATTTCTATAATACTTCCTATACTCAACTGTATTTTCATGTCGTGAAGATTTTGATTTAAAAATAGACTCCATATTGGAAAAAAAATTTCAAACCAATCAGTTGGACGGGTTGTATCATGTCTAGGCATTTGATGTATTGTCCCAAACAGAAAATTGCTTTTGTTGATTGAAAATGAAAGAAATG
>JAOUZG010040071.1:2679018-2689050 GCA_026289955.1 Argiope argentata | reverse complement strand
GATAATATAACTCTTTGTTTTTATATTTCATTCCAGAATAGATGCTTTTTGGATTTAAAAATGTTTCGTTCCAAAAATTCTCAAAAAATGGCAAAATATGTCTTTTTAACCTTATTATGTTTTGATTCTGTGTTTTCTGCGGCTATTGAAACAGGTAAGATTACATTTTGTCTTCTTTTCATAATTACCAATTTGACGTGTGTAATTTATTTGTTAAACACTAACCGCCTTTTGCGGCCAATAGTTCAGCCGTGACAAATTGTCGATGAGAATTTCAATTAAAAATTTTATGCAGATTTCTCTAAAAAAAATCTCTCTTATCTGATAAAATTATTCAAAATAAACTGAAATCTTAATTGCATTTATAACATATTTAAACTTTTAATGAATGTTTAGAATTTATCGGACATGATTTCAGTTTTTTTAGTTGGAGTTTAGGTAAGCAAATTGGTTTCGTACGTTTTAAAAACATTTTATTTTCCTAATTTTTTTAGTTTTTTTAAAATATTTCATAACTTATGATAATAAAAAACTATGAAATCTAAAAATTAAGATTTATCAAATTAAATTCCAGATGGCAAAAACTGTGTGAAATCTTTTTTCAGCAAATTTAACATAGTAATTGAGACTCAAAAGGTCTAAATTGATTAATATATTCAATGATGATCGTATCATATAAATATAAAAAATTTCAAATTCTAGTTAACTTGAATTACATGAAATTTTTTTTTTAAGTTTAAATGTCTTCGTATATAACTACATGAAGAAATAAAATAAAATTTTGTTTATTTAAATATTGCTTATTTTACTTTAGTTACAATTTTGTGGATCGGAAATGTTTGGAAAAATCCATTAATTGCTCAAAAAAAGGAGTATGATTTCCGTATACAGGGAAAACTATACATACATAAATATAAATATATATGTACATAATATATATATATATTCCATATACATAAAAAAAACTTTCCCTGTTTGATTGCATCTGCAACTAAAACGAACTGATGAATTTCATATACAGACAGGAAAATGCACGGGAGAATAAATTGCAAAAAATAAGTTGCTAACAGGGGAAACACAAGCGCTGTGAGAAATAATTAAGGATTGAACGAACGAAGCTCAAAGAAAATAATATTTTATTGACCAATATTAAGGTTCCCTGGATACCGTACAAAATGTTCAGTTTCACGACCTTTCCTGTGTACAATATATTGCATTTGGTGAATAAAGTTCTGCGTGTAAACTGCCAGTTTCGATGTTCATAACAACTTGTTTTATGCTCTGTACATAAAAGTGCAGATTTTCTAAAGAAAAGCCACGACATTATATCGCCAAGTGTAGAGCAGTTTTAGCAGCAAAGCACACTGAAGTTAAGTAGGTTTCATATTAAGAACTCATCAACAATCAATTATGAACTGTCAAGAACACATCAATTGTCAAAAAGGAGCTGCTAATAGGTCATTTGCTCTATCCTTTTTACAAGGAATGCACAAGGAATTTTACGTTATCCATCCCAATTTGCAAATTTTTTCGTTCTTACATGACAGCAGTGTCAGTTTTCCTCCCATCGACAACTTTTAGTACTATTTTTTCTGTGGAAATTCACTTCCTACGTCTTCCACAATCTGTAAATGAAATTTTGTTTCATTTCGTTAGCTGTATATGCCAACAAATAGTGAAAGTTATTTTATGGCCACCCTGTATATCCCATGAACACTTATTCCACTTATGAATGAAAAGTCGACGTCCTGCCACGGGTGTAGAGAGTCTTCCCCGTGATCTAGGCGTCCTGGGTTTGAGCCAAGATTTAGGTATGGTTGTTCGTCATCTATGAGTTGTGTGAATGTGCCCCCCATATAAAAAGGCGCTGTGCAAGAGAATGTAATGCGTGAGAAACTAAAACATATTCTTGGCCCTATTTGTCGCTACTTAAGACAAGAGACACTCCCTCGGCTTAAAAAAAAGTCGCTAATTGCGTCAGTGAGCTTGTACATGACAAATTACATTAAAAACAACTATAAATGAATAGTTGTAAGCTATTCAGATCAATAGATTCTTCTCATTTCACCATATATGCCACTATTTATGAATTATAGAATTTATTCGGATGGTAAATTGGTATCACTTATTTTCCTTTTTTCCCTTCCTTTTATAAACGAATATCAACTGTACAGTTTATTTTACTAAGTTTAGAATGATTTTTACCTCCCACTTTTTCACGAATAGCCCATATGCAATATAGTCTTTTACAGGCATGCAGATTTATATTTTCAATTTATTTATAACTATTAGCTGGAGAGCTCAGCCTAAAAGACTGAAAGTTTTTTATTTTCCAAATTACGTTTACCTAAATTGAGGTTGAGCTATACTTTTACAAGCTTGCAAATGTAAAGATCGACAAACGCCGGCCACCTGGCATAACGGTAATGTGTCTTCCCCGGTACCGGGTTCGAGTCTCAGTTCGAGCATGATTGTTCTTTGGTGTTCTATCTGTAAGGTGAGTGAATGTGCCCCCCCCCCCTGCAGAAATGGGTTGCTCAAGAGAATGTGATGAGTGAATATCAAAAGTCATACTATCGGCCCTAGTTAGCGCTACAACAAATAACAAGAGCCATTGATTAGGCTTAAATCACTGACTACCTCAGCGGGCTTGTCCATGACAAGAGCCATAAGAAGTAACAGAAACATATCTAAAAACGGTCAAACTATGGACATATCTGGTTCAAAATTAGATTTAGATCTACAACTTTAAATATTAAATCTGTGTACCAATTTTTATCCATCCAAGTATGTACATTTTGTAGAAGAAGTTTTTGTTTTTGTTCGAAGAAGCAGACACTCTTTAAAAGGAAGAATTCTAATCAAAAGTTTAGAGAAACTACAAATCTGGGCTTTGTAGATTCAAATTTAATAGAAACTACAAATTTTATGCAAAGATTACGAACCAAATTTCCTCTGCCCACTTCATTGAATTTTTGAGTTATGATTATCACAAAGAGACAGATATGTTTTAAAGATGTAATTTTCGAATTCATAGAGATTTGAAACAAGAAATATCGAGGTTGATTCTTTTTTTTTTATGATATGAACGCTCTCTTTTCATATACGAGAAAGTATAAAGTCCCTTATTGAATTTTTGTTAAAATAAATTCCATCCTGTTAATAAATTTACTTCTTTTATGTATCCTTCTCTTCTTCTCTTTAGCCCAAAATACGGAAGATGACTATGACGGTGACGTCTATGGCGATGTTGAACTCATCGACGACGCAGACGAAAATATTTTCCGGGATGATTTTTTTCGCTTTACCACCAGAAAACGATACATATGGGAGGACTGGACTCTATCAACGGCCGATCCAAGAGATATCGAGGAATATGGACTAAGCGATCACACAAGAACTGTATTTCTTGTCCTCGGTCTCATAGTAGGGACAATAGCATTCACAGTTGTTTTTGTGTACATCATAAGAAAACTAAATGAGAGTGACTGTTGTTCTGCAGAGACTGATTATCGTTCTTCTAGATTAGCAAATTCGTTCACAACAGTGCATCGACCCCCTGGTAGACGGGCAGACTTGCCCGCACAAGGACACAGACCACCACGTAATTTATTTAACGAAATGAACAGCAATCCCGGTGCAGTTACTTTTTCAAGAACCACTATCTCTTTCGTCAACACCACTTACGCCAGTTCTTCCCAAGGAACAACAGAGCCTGGAAGTGCGGTGGCAGGGAAACCACCTGATTACAGCACAGTTACACTGAACGATTTCGTGAATCCAACCACGCCTGCTTTTCCCGCTGTCAAAAAAGTGCATGAAACACCCCCTCCAGCATATGGCAAAGAAAATTCATTGTTTAAATGAAAGAATGGCGACTATGAAGATATTCATTTTCGGTTTGTGTTGTGTTTTCCGACTGATATTTCACTCGTGAAGTATCAGTTGAAAGATATATATGAAGCACTTGTTAATATAATTGTTTTTTAAAGTGATGTAAACGCATTAGAAGTCAATTGTATCCTTTTTATTTCTTTTTTTAAACTCAACAATTTGGACAATAGTCAGAAAACAACAACGATTCCTGGGTTATTAACCCTCGTTCTATAATGACATTTTTACCACCATAAATCTAGTGTTTATTACTCTTTAAATTTAATCTAATATATATCATGATCACATGTACAGAGCCATGCCAATGGAATGAGATTTTCAATCTAATGAAGATATTCATTTTTGGTTTGTGTTGTGTTTTCCGACTGATATTTCACGCATGAAGTATCAGTTGAAAGATATATATGAAGCACTTGTTAATATAATTGTTTTCTTAAAGTGATGTAAACGCATTAGAAGTCAATTGTATCCTTTTTATTTCTTTTTTTAAAAATGAAATCATTGGAACATATACAACTGCCCTAAGTTTCAATAAAACTTTTGAAGAAGATTCCACGCCCCGTACGACTTACTGCATGTCGTGATATTTCATTCTAAAAAAAAGAGCTTGAAATTTTATATAATGTACCTTGGATCAATTATTAATGGTACAATATTGCTTGTTGTCTTCGGTATAAACAGGTGGTAGTTTACAATTCCAACACAGGTTATGTTAGAGCTTCTAAACAGATAATTAAATAGTGGCATAATAGAAATATTGTCTCAAATAGTTAAATCGGTTGCCATTAGATGGCAGCCCATAACAAGATGAAACTTAATGATCCAAGTTGTATCATGTTCAAGGTATAGAGAAGGATATGATCGTGGTTCAAGGTACTGTCTACTGAAGAATTATTATTGTAAAGAACCAAATTTCTCTACATTGATAAAAGCTTAGTTTTAAAATGCTTCTTATATTTATTCATACATATATAAGAAGATATTCTTATATTTATTCGTATATACATTTATGTACCATTCATAGTTCCCTTTATCATACCTCCATCCAATTCATTGATTAATTATATAATGTCTTGTTTTGTAACAACTCTATATCTATTTATGGAAGAACCTCAACAATTTGGACAATAATCAGAAAACAACAGCGATTCCTGGGTTATCAACCCTCCTCCTCTAATGATATCTTTACCACAATGAATCTTATGTGTGTTAATCTTTAAATGTAATCTAATATATATCATGACTACATGTACAGCGCCATGTTAATGGATTGGGATTTTCAACCTCGAGGCCTCTAGTCCAGAGTCAAGACATTATCTCTTGGCGAACATGGTTTGTATAAACAGTAAAAGAGATGGAAATAATGTACTAAAAACTGTAAGATTTAAATATAAAAAATTTAAAAAATACCTCCCCCTCCCGAAAAATTAAACGAAGCAGAAATACTTCAATTTGGTTGAACATTCGCTGAATTATATCATTATCTAGATTGGATTTGTAAAGTAAACTCGATACTGTCAAAGACTACCCACCTTTCTCGATTAGCCAGCGAGCTAGAAATTTAAATTGATTTTAATTTCAATTAGCTTTCTTATATGCGATATTCAAGATTCCCTTAAAAGAAACATTTTCGTCCATCAGATTGTAATTGATATTAAACAATTTAAAAAGCCTTACACTTGTTTCCTTTAGAATAGAAAGAAATAATGAATATTAGCTTTCTTAAATTGGTTTTGGAACAAGTAAACGAATAGCAGTTCAATAAAAAAATCAATATATTTAAAAATTTTGTGCAAAAATGGAGAAAACAAAGGCTTTTTTGGGTCTGTATAACTTGAAAGATGATACATAAACCAGATAAGAAACTGCAAGAATAAAAACAAGAAAATAATGTATTGTGTGCATATCCGATATTTAAAAATTCTTTTACGTTATGTATAATAAAAGAAATTGATGTTCCAATTTCTAAAACTAGATTTCTTAATTGAATCAGTGTTGGTATTTAATTAAGAAATCAGTATTTATTATTTAATTATCAGTATTTTTTACACTTTAATTCTCTCAGAATGTATTTCTTTAGAAGTTCATTGTACAGTTTTGAAAATAAATAAATTGTAACAAAAAAATCTAATAACTTTTTTTTTCATTAAGTTTTAATCTCTATCGCTGGAAATAAGAAAATTGACAATAAAATAACACTAAGATAATTCTCATCTGTATGAAAGAGGAAAATAAAGAAAAAGTTATTCCGAATATATGAAACTGGATTTAAAAAAAACTAAGTTCAATATATAAAATATAAAAATCGATAATAAAAACACTAAGCAAACATTTGAATGACAGAAAATAAAAAGAAAAAAAAGAGCTGGAAGAATGTTTGCGTGGCGTTTAGTTCTGAACCTAAAGATCAAAAAAAGTGTTAATAATAAGATATGTAGGAAAACGTTGGATTGCTAATCAAACTTATAAATCTTCCCCAATTCTGACACAAGAGTAAACAATGCGCAGTACTTAAATTTACACTTTCCTTGCTAAAGCATTCTGTTCAATGAAAGCTGAAGCATTGCACTACATTTTAGAATAAGAGAGAAAAATCAAAAACACATTACACGCTGTATGGAATGTAAATAATAATAATAATAACAATAAAACAGGACAAATCTTTTAACGCAATGTGCTCTTAAGGGGGAAATTTTCCCGAATTCCTTTAAAATTCCTTTACCAAGAACAAAAAAGCTCTCAACTAATGCTTCTTTTTTTACCAATAATTTTTACAACACATTAAAACCTTAATAAACAAGCAATATAAAAAAGTTATTATCAAACTCTTATTTGGGTGAACAAGGAAATTTTTTTATTCTAGTTTACTTTTCATTAGATGATTACAATAAATATAAATAATTTTTCAAAAAAATTTAATGATTTTGCAAGAATTGAACTCTCATTCTTCACCTTCATATGAAACATACTAAAATCCTTGCATTTTACCGATTGAGCTACAGCCTGTTGATTTCAATTTTCATTTATTTAATGAAGTAATATTTGAAAAAACTGTAAACATTAAATGTCATTCATTATAAGTTTTAAAAATGTATTTGAATCTAAGATGATAAATAAAAAGTATTTTATTAATGATTGAAAATTAGAGCAAGATATATACACATGGTGAGTATGAACTAATAGTAGGAATGGAATGAATTGGCATTTGAAGAACACCATCTTTGTGTTTGCAAGGAATTTTTTCTTTCAGTATAACAAATGGAACTTTAAAAAATTAATTTTAAACAAGATTTGGAACAATGTACTTTTTATTTCTGCTAGAAAATTTGTTTCAATATAGATATTTCGTAAATTCTTTCATTTGTGAACTATTACTTCATGATGCTAATCCAGTGATAAATAATTAGAAATTCTTAATATTTGAGTTATTTCGGATGTGTGCTCAAGATGTAAGTCCAATCTGTATTTATATAATGATGCGTTTGTGCAGTTTTCTTTCTGTAAATTTACATGATGTAAAAGTCGTTACGCACAGTATTAATGATTAATTCTATTGCGCCCGAAATTTTACAATGCTCCTATATTTTCATTTTCCTTTGTTTATTTATTGATAACAAACATGCAACTATCATTAAAATAATTTTCAAAATGTTCCGGATTCATTAAAACAATTAATTTTGCTATTGAAATAAATTTTCTAAATTCGTTTTAAACTATCTTTTTGCTTTTGAATCTTTAATTTATATTTCAACGTTAAATATAATCTAGAGCTCTAAAATTGGCCTTTTTCTTCAGTCTATTACTAAATAGTGCCATTGATAAGGATATCAAAAGGAAGTTAATTTAATTTATTAACTGATTGTTAATTTCAGAAAGTAATTAAATTGTGTATCATCACCGAAAATACACAGATATACAAAAATTTAGAACGCCAACACATAAAAAAAGAGTAATAAATTTATTTCTAAATTTTTCTTCAAAAATATGAAACAAATGATATGAACAGATTGTATAACAGCGCAAAGACTTTCCTTATTATAGAATGCAGATATTACACAAAAAAAGCTGCTTTCCACGACAATTTCTTCACTTAAAAACTTGAATGGACTATATCTTATGATCCTAAGGAAGGCATTATTTTAAATTATATTTACACAGCAGTTTGATTGGTATGCCTGTTTGCAAATCAGCAAAAAATCAGCGATAAATTCGCTCAAGTTTTTAAAATTAGGAAGGGAGCTCAGTTAAAGCTTGGTTTAATGATAGTTCTGAAAAATGCATCTGATGTCTCTTAGGATGGTGAGAAGACACTCATTGATGGCATATCTAAGGGTCAAAAATTTTCATATTTGAAAAAAATTGTCGAATAGGTACATTGTTACAGCTGGATAATTCTGTCAAGGTTTTCTCTCTCTTTTTCTCTCTCTCATTCACTTACTCACTTCTTTCTGAAATGTGAGAGATGAATATGAAAAATGAAATGAATATATGAAATGTGAGAGATGAATGGGGAATGAATGTATGAAATCAAGAGTTTACCTCAATTTAACCTAAGAATATTATTTCCTCCGAACATCCAAATAAGCTTTACTAATACAGATTTATTTAAATAATATTTAAATATCACGATTATTGCTATATTTGGATATAATTTTAAATATTTGCAGCTGTTGGCAATGCTTTGAAATCACGGTACTCCTGCATTATTGCCATTTATCACATTCTTTGCAGAACAAAAATCATTATAAATCGAAAAGCTGTTATAAAACTATAAAATCTAATCAAAGCAGTCACATTATTGTTTGAATTTATACCGATGTCAACATATTCATCTCTAAGCGGCAATGACACACGCGGTTAACGTAAGCAGTTTGATAAGAGAAAAAAATGATAAAAAAAACTGGATGTGTTATCAGAAATCGATGAAAATGAAGAAGGGGAAAAAAGCTAGTTTAACTCGTCATTCATGTGTGTTATAATGGAGTACACGTTCATGTTTATTAAACAAAATCCACAATGTTTTGTTCTGTAAACTCCCGAAAGGTCGCTAAGTACATTCTCCTAAGTTTTCTGAGCTTCGATTTAGTATTATCAGCAGTAATTGAAACAGGTAAGACTACTTCTGTTTCGTCTTTTAAAAAATTCTAAAACTATGAGATATTAATCCCAGAAAACATTAATACTAATGATTAAAAAAAGAATGTCATTATGTTGGATTTCAATAAAACAGAACATTAAACCAGATTTACTGAATGTGATGCATATAAATTTTGTAGGTTGATAGAGTACACCTCGTAAGGAGAGTTTTTTCTTTTTAATTTAAAATGATTTTTAATTTATTAAAAAATGATGTTTGAAAATTTTCTGCTATAACATTCAAACTATTATTTAAAAAATTACATTGTTTTAAAATCTTAAATTTTTTATAGATGGTAATTTAGTAAAATGTTTTGTCTACTTTTATTAACTTTTAAACATATTTTTTTATTTGTTTTGAATAATCTATATCATTGTTTTAATAAACTTCAAATAATGTGGTTTCTGCATCAAAGCAGAAGTTGGTTTCTAAGACATAGATGACACTTTGAATTTTTAAGTTCGTTTTATTCCATCACGGTAATCAGACATTATGTACAAGGAAAAGCGGCAAGCACAACACAGAACGGCACAAAACGGAAGGACGAAAAGCTCATGAAACTTTCATCCCTGCAAATATATACTTTTAGACGCATGTCAGTCACATGCACAACTCGTGCGTGGGAATCATAGGGATCTTTTAATGGAATGTGCTTAACTGGACGATTTTAATCCCTTCACTCGGAGTATGGGAATTAGTCGGCTTTTAGCCGATTTAGCAATTTTACAAAGCTTTTATTGAATTAAATAGCAAGAACAAGTGGAATGGATCAGGAAATAAGATAATATTTTTAGAATGAAGTTACTATGTCTAAATTAAGAGTTTAAAATATCATTACACACACACACACACACACATAGGGAGAGTGTGAACTAATAATTAGGAACTAGGAATTGAAAAGTAAAATGTGTTCCACTATAGTATTAATCTTGGAATCCAAAACACGAATTTTATCCCCCCCCCACCTTTACCTTCAAATCTTTAAAAACTCAATCGTTGAA
>JAOUZG010040071.1:2638904-2656307 GCA_026289955.1 Argiope argentata | reverse complement strand
TATATATATATATATATATATATATATATATATATATATATAAGACATTGGTAACCCCCTAGGCCCTAAGAGAATGGTATTTTTATTTTTCCTATTTATTATAAATATATATATTTATAAATATAAAGTATTTTTGTTTTTTAATTTAGAAAATGTATACGAGTTCCATGCCTAAAAATGTGTATTCCGTAAATAAATTATAACTTTTCTTTTGTTCAATTCTGAATTTTCAAATCATAACGTTTCTGTTTCCTTTTTGCATAGACCCGATTCGAAGATTCAACGAAGACTTAATCCTTTGCACTCCGAGAAATAAGTAGATGCAAAATTATTCCCGTAATACGAAGATTTGTTTATTGCCATGAAAAATAAATATATATAATTATTTTAAGTCGAATTTCTTTGAAAAATTAATCTACATCTCTTAACCATTAAATTTGAAAAATAAATAAATAAAACGTCAAAATGATGCACAGTTTTGAATGTCAAGTCACACTCTACATCGAACCGCAAAGGGTTAAGTGACGTGAAAAAACACGTTCCTGCCAATGGAGACTTAGATTGTGCAGGTTTATCAATATCTCCACTGCCCAACTATCTTGGAACCATAAGTGCAGTTATAACCACATTCTCTTCGTTGTGGAAACTTCTTCAATTTACCTTTTGTCATTCAAATGCTGAAACATAATCAACAATGAATGAAATGACTTCAATGCCATCTAGTAGAAGAAATGCAATGAACGAACGCTTAATCACATGCAGACGAAAATATAGTTTTGAAAATTCTTTGAATTTTCCAGGATTCAATGAATGTGGCATCAAACGTGAATCTACCAGCGTATCTATTGTGTCATCTTCCTTCCAAATGAGGTATGCAGCTCAAAGTTAACATTGGTGTTAAGAAAGAAAAGTTCACGAAAATTAGTGAAGGAAATGGACAAAGAAAAGAATCAGTGGCAAAGGAAAATAAATCACTTCAAACATTGTCTTACATTTGAATGAAAAAGAATCTCCTCCCAAAAGAACAACACAGTTGTTCAATCCTATAATTACTATAATTTCACTATTTTCTGGTTTTTTATTTTAAATATATATTGTTAGTTTCTAACTAATAGCTTCAGCAACATATTGGAATATATATATATATATATATATATAACAGCGTCAATAAATGACTACATATTGCCATTTAAGACATAATTAATTAATTAAATAAATAATTCGAATAAAATTAGAAAGCTAAATAAAAGATTAGCAACTTTAAATTGCTTATGTGAATTTATTGAATATCACGATAAGTTTTGTTTCATTTTCTAAGAAGATAAATGTTGAGTTTCGATCGTCTTTTCTCTACCTTGGTTTTTATAGAAACTTGTTTTTGGATTTCTACACCCGAAATTTCAAATATATCGAAATGTAAAAGAAAATTCACTCTTACCTTGTCATTCCGGGAACTTCTAAACAAGTAGAATCGAGGTATTCCAACATGAATTAGATTACAAAAACATCGAAATCGTTAATCCAGGTCTTCTCATTTTCATCATCTTTTTTATTTGCTGGACGAGGAACACAGGCACAGATAACTAGATACAAATATTTACAAATTACATTTTACGTGCACGAATTCTTTCTACAGCAAAAAGCCATCTTTATTTCTTGTTCTTACACTTCGAAAACAATCCCACGCGAATCTGAATCGGAACCGAAACTCAAATATGTTACTGTGGAATCATGGGATTTTTTCCCTGACGTCAGCATTGCGCTTGCGCGAAAGGGGTTACATCGTGTTATGGCTAAGCCAAGAATTCCAACATTGTGAGTGAGCATTAATTCTCAAAGCTGGAGATAATTGTCTAAAAGAAAGGATTTAAAAAAAGAGAAGAAAGATATTCAAAATTAGAAATATTATTACTTTTTTAACGTTTGCGCTCAGCAAAAACGGGGGCATAAATGTTTGAATTTTTTCATAAAAATAAAGCATTGCAAATTCTACATAACAAATTCAATATTGAGAAAAAAAAATTGATATTTTAAAATGATTAGTATTAAAAAGACCTTTAAAAATGAGGTTATGAAATTTCTACAAAACAAATTCAATATTTAGAAAAAAATCATATTTTAAAGTGATTATCATTATAAAGATCTTTAAAAATGAAGTATTGAAAATTCTACAAAACAAATTCAATATTTAGAAAAAATTAAATATTTTAGGATGATCAGTCATATATAGAGATTTTAAATCATGATCAATATATAGAGATTTTAAATCATGATCAGTATATAGAGATTTTAAATCAGTCTATATATTATTATTGTGCTTTGGAAGGTAGGAACATGTATCTTTGAATGATTGTAAATTTAGTTTATTAGGATGACAATTGAGAGTTTACCATTGCATCATTCTAATAATAAGTTAATTCTCAATACATTATCCTTTAAATAATTCCATTTTTATATCCCTGGGTTTTTTCCCTAAATTATAATTAATTTTGAAATAAGCTTATTCTCAAAATTATCAACAAAATATTTTTGCAAAATTTGAGATAATGCATTCTATTGTTGAAATTAAATTTAAACCGTTTCAATGTTTATGAAATATTCAATTGTGCATATTTTTAGTAATATTTCCTTTTTATTATAAAGTATTATTTTAAACTAAGAAAAATTCTAATTTAAACTACTCGCAAGCATTTATAATTGATTGATAAGTTATGTATTCAAAATGACGAAATATGGGGTGCATACAATTTAAGGAATTTGTCCATTTATCTAAACACAGGGCACATCAAAGTCTTATGTTAATATATCTCAAAATCGATGGTAGAAAGAGGGAGGAAAGATGACTATTAATGACATATCTAAAAGTCAGAAGTTTTCAAATAAAAAATATCAAAATGAAATCTGCTATGCATATTTCAATGTATCGTGTCAGAACATCATTTCTTGAACGACCAAGCAACGCGTGCTCGTGCAAGTTAAGTTATATTTTCATTCATTTTGATTGTTTCATTGAGCGAGTCACTTTAGTATCGCAAACGATCAAAAAAACTTTGTCTCGCATTGACTGTTTAAAAAAAGTATCACATTTCCTATTTATTTCATTTCGTATAATCACTTGTTCAAAATGACATTTTTCTCCGTTTTATTTGCTGTAGTCATTAACTTATTTTTTAAAAAATCAGAGCTTTTGTAAATGTACTGGCAAAGCGTTACTAAAAGCTGATTTTTTGAGATGCTCGTGCAGATAATAGAGTTTATATTTTTCGCCTATGGTGGGTTTTTTTCCCGCCCTACGAATTTTTGTCTGCCTTATTCCCAGCATAACATCATGTTCTGACATGATAATAAAAAAAAAAATGAAACGTTGCTGTGGTTTCTGGGGGAGAATTCTGTTATGGCTTTTAACCGTACTCAGCGTTTAAAGAAATAATTATTCTGTATAAATCTTTAAAAAAGGAAGGGTTGGTGACCGATGATTAATAAATTTGGCAAAAAAGGGACCCAGTGACAGCTCTTAAGAGGCAGGACCATTATTTCTTTAATTATTTTGAGCTTAATCCAGAACATTTGTATTCGAATTCCGCATCCATATATTTTAGCTTCCCAAGTAATTTCAATTTTTTCTTTTATTCCCTGGTACATTAATGTACCTCTTATACGATGCACAATGATGCATAATATTATACGATATACATTATAGTGCGATAGTATTTTAACCCCCTGCTTGGCGCGCTTTTCAAAAATCGCCAATTCGCCAACCATGAAAATGCGACATGTTTTTTGGAGCTCTTCTGGTGAAGAAGAAAAACAACCTAGAGTTTCCATAATAAAAATAACCGGAGTTGCCAGCATTTGCATATTATCGCCAACTTGGCGAAGAAGGAAGTTAAACTGCACGTCAACTGATATTATTCTATATTCAACAATGCTAAAAAAATAATGCCAATATCTATCATTGTCATGCAATATTGCACAATATTTGTGTGCTACTAGGGTTCTACTAAATTCTAAAGCTTCTTTTTCCTTTCTGCCTAGACCCGGATTGGAGATTCAACAATGACGTAAAGAATGATGTGAAGAACCAAGTCTCTAACACCGGAGATATAAATTTTGAAGGATTTTCGCCATTTGTAATTTTTCAATACATCGGAATTATTTTTGTAATTATAGTAGCTCTCCATTTATTCTGGAAATTGCTTGTAATGGCGTTTCCAGAATTAAAGTTTTGTTGTTCAAGTGCTGAAATGCCATCAACAACAAATCTTATGACTCAAGTCCCACCTGCTGGAAAAGATGGAGGGAATGAGTATCAAAATAGCTCCTTTTTAGAATCTCCTGACCACAGAGAAGATGTCAATGCATTTGACAATCACGTGTATCTCAGGGAATCGAGTGAAGATGATAAAGAATCCGAAGAAAATCCACCTTTGTACGAAACAGTTGAATAAATCAGATGTAAAAAAGAATCGTTAAGGAAATCGATGAAACACACAAGATAGATGAAGAGAATTATGAAGTAATTCAAAAGCTGACATTTTCTCTGATGAGTTATAATCTGCTCATAAAGGAAATCAATTCTTTTATATACTCTTGAAATAAATTTAAATTCATTTTGCCTCTTTATTTCACTGTTTAACTATGTGCAGTTGGCTTTAGAATGAAGGAATAATTGCAATCAGTTTTGGTGTTGAGTATCTGTTTTTGTAATGTTAGATTGAGTAGCATCTCCAGTTGTAGAAATAGAAGTAGCATCGAATGAGATGCAATATGTCTTAAAAGAGCAGAATACAGTGGTACTTACGTATTGTACCGTCCAACTTTATCGCCAAATTTGAAGTAATCGCCAATGAGATGCTAAACCGTCAATTGGAGCAATCCAGCAATGGTATAATCCTTTGATTTTTATCGCCAGATTTTAATCCGTTGCCAAAAAGTTACTAAACCGATGGCGATCATTGGCGAAGACAGTATAATATGTAATTACCAATGCAGTTTCTCAATCTGGATATAACTTTAATTTTATGAAGTCTGAGTTCGCTGTCTCTAAGTGTAACAGCAAACACTTTCCATTCAAACTTAGAATATTTTCAGTACGTTGCGCAACATATTATCTATAAATAAATGATTCATAAAGAAGTATTAGGCTGGGGGAAAAGAAATCCATTATTATTTTGCAGCCATCAACCAAAAAAATTACGGATTTCTTTCCTTTATTTTCCATTTCTTCCCATTATTTTCTTTCCGTAAGAAATTTTTGAAAATAATGGAAAAAGAAATCCATTAATTTCTTTGTAGATGACTGTGAAATAATAATGGATTTCTTTTTCCCCTACCTAATATTATAAAAACTGAATTATTTTTCTTTATTACATAATAAAAAATATATATCACAAGTAAATTTTTTCTAGTTTGTTCTTAATTTTATAACTGCATCCAATCATCGGAAACAAAAAATCTGGGATTACAGTATTTTTTATGATGGCTGCATTAGTTAGCACTCGTTTTAATTAGTCATTTCTTAAATAGTGGGCTTAAACCGCTGTAGTTAAATATAAAATACATTGTCGAAAATTCTATAAATTATCTGGAAATATAAAAAATATTGTTGAAAATTCTATAAATTACCTAGAAATATAAAAGATATGGTTGAAAATTCTATAAATTACCTAGAAATATAAAAGATGTTGAAAATTCTATAAAATATCTGGAAATGTGAAAGATATTGTTGAAAATTCTATAAATTATCTGGAAATATGGAATAATTTGTTGAAAACTCTAGAAATATTTTGGAAATATGAAATATATTGTTGAAAATTCTTAAAATTATTTGGGCGTATGAAATATATTTCTCAAAATTCTATAAATTAACTGCGCATATTAAATATATTGATGAAAAATCTATAAATTACTCATATATAATATATTATTAAATTCTATAATTTCCATATTATATTTCAAATTTGGAAATAGGAAATACAATGACGAAAATTCTATAAAATATCTGGAAATGTGAAATGCATTGTTGAAAATATTACAATTTTTTAAAATGTCAAACTTAGCTGACATTATGTGACAAATAAATTTTGTATCATGAAATTAATAATTTCTTTGAAAATTTAAAATAATTAAGAATTATTTTTTTAAAAACTTTTTTTAATATAATATATATTTTAATATAAAATAAAATATAAATCGATATATAAAAATTAATATAAAATTTACAAAAATAAGGTTTTTTGAGGCACACGTTTCCATCCTTCAAAGCATATTTGTGTCAATATTCGGCTGCTCTATGTTAAACGATCTGGCCTGTGGAGAGCCAAAACATACCACTAATCTATTTTATTATTAAAAGAGACTAATTTAATATAACATTCTGAGAAAAAATGCACATGCTGCTCTAGAATTGCAGATTACTGTCATTGGTTCTTGGATAATAAGAAAGTGATGAAATATCATGAAAGAGTGAAAAAGTAATGCCTTGTTCTCGAGTTCTGCTTTACAACAAAAGAAGAGGTACAGTAACTGCTAAGGGTAGGGACCCCTGAGCACCCGTTGGCTGAAGTCTCACTTCTAGCTCACGCACGTCACAAACCCTTTCTTGGGAATTATCTATATTTTCTAACCCAATCATAACAATGAGGGATGAAGGGATTATATTGCTGCTCAATTGCCTGTTACCCTTGTTAGGTCCCTAATGGAACCAATGTCGTTTTTAAAACATTTAATATTTAAGTGATTACGATTTTGATTGAAGTGATTACAAAGTAAAGAAACTGCATTTGCATTTGTTTAAGTAATACGATTCCAGTGTGATTGTAAATAATTATTTATTTCTATTTTTTTCCCTTGCTAGTTAAATTTTTGAAAGTTGTATACTTAAAAATTGCATTCTGGTTTTTTGCTGGTATAGAGACCGATAGAGAATTTCTGTTATTGGTTCAAACTGCTTTAAACTGGTTGATGACTTTAATTAATTGATATTAATAATTACTTAAAAATAATAATGTTCTCACATGTTAACTTGAAATCTGCAATCGTAGATTTCATTTTGTTATGGAATTTTTAAATTTATTTTAAAATAATTCTTTTTGTTAAAATTTGTGCTCAGCTTATAAGTGGAATAATGTTTTAAAAAATCGGAACTGCCATTGATTCCGATACCAAGGACTTGCCATCAGGCATGTCCTTGGTATCGGAATCAATGGGTTCAAATTTTAATTTCATCGAAAATCGAAAAGTAAATACATCAATGAACATCAAATTTGTAGAAAGCAAATGCCTATCTACTGGTGTGGTGTGATGATAAGAGGGATGCCAAATCGGGTGACATCATCATTTAACCTCGCTTTAATTACGAGTTTCTTCGTAAAATAGTCCTCTACTAAATGGTGATGCAAATATTCTTAAAACTTAATTGTGATATTAATTTCTCACTTTCACTTTGAAAAAGAAAATGTATCATTTAAAAAATGTAACTTCCCTCTGTTTTATAGTGTCAAAGGTTTAATAATTTCGTTAACGAACTTTAACTATACAAGAAAACTTGAAACATAATTATCCGAATGCAGACAATGTTTGCAGAAATCGACCATACGTAGCAGATTTTCAAATTACTAATTAAAAGATAAAAATAATAAATAATAAATTAGATAAATATGATGAATTTTGAATAATTTAAGAACATTAAATGGTGTAAAAACAATGAAACACGAGTAAATGCAGAATAAAGAATGACGATTAAATAAGAATAAAAAGTGGTAATTAAAATAAAAAAATTAAGGTAAGAATAATGAGTGATGAATTATAAAAAAATAATGAATGATTTACGAATAAGATAAAAAATAATAGAATACGAATAAGGTTTCATGAATATGGTAGAAACAAGAAGGTAAATATGTAGAATAGTAAACTAGGTTTTAAAAAATGCGTCATATATGATACAAAATACATGATATAAAAATCGTATAAAACGATGTACTAAGCGAACTATTAGCTCTAAAAACCATCAAATTTGTCAAGAAATTGCATCTTGTATAGTAATTATTCAATACTAAAGGATTTTTCAAAATTATAATTAGATTTGTTATGTAAAATTCATAATACGTTTTTTTTTTCGGTATCTTCGAAATCTTCGGTATCTTCGGATTGAAAGAGAAGAAATTTCTGCACCATTTCCATAGCTACCAATTACATTTCAGTGCAATTTTTCATTAATCATCTTTGATAAGCAAGTGATTTACTGGGAATATTGGTGGTGTCTAATTTAAATTAATATCCCCGTACGTAACTGCTGATTCTCTCACCAAAGAAGGAGGCTCTGAATAAAATCGAGACCCATGATATTATAGTGTTATTCATTCTTGTGAGTCTAGAAAATCCATTTCAATTCAAAGAAAAAAAGTTCCGACTTTTTTAAAGATTTTAAAAAGTTGCCTTAAGATGCATATTCTCTCGGCCGAAGTTAATAGTTTTCGATTTAATGGTCTGTCTTGTAGAGAGTCGGTACACAAAAAAAAATCTACCAGTTTACATTCTCACGTACAGGAAGTATATAAAAAAAAGGTTTAAAAAAATGCAGCCATCCAAAAATTCAAGCTCGAGGTTTGGCGGAATCTCCACGCTCCAGAATTCCTGATGTCTGAAAATGACATTCTTAGAATTATGTCTGTCTATCTGTGAAACTATAACTCGAAAACTCTTCAGGATTAGTGAATACGTGCAGGTATAATAGATTTCACAACATGCTTGTAGATTCTAATTACACACTGACATCTATTTACAGAATGTCTGGCTGACTGACTCTCTGAGTACGAATGAGTTCATTACCTGAAACTTATACATCTACACAAATGGAATTAGATACATGTATTTAACATCAACATATAATATGCCGGCATCCTGGCATAAGAGTACCACGTCTTTCTCGAGATCCGTGAGTCCCGTGTTCGTGCATGGTTGCTCTTCTGTGTTCTATCTGTGAGATGTGTGACTGTGTCCCCCTGTAAAAAGGGGCTGGGCAAGCGAATGTGATGAGTGAGTAGCAAAAGTCGTACTCTTGGCCCTAGTGGGCGCTACTACGATACAAGAGACGCTGATTAGTCTTAAATCACTGACTACCTCAGCGAGCTTGACCATAGAAAGTGCTATAAGAAACAACAACATATAATATGGATCCATATCAAGTATGAACATTAATTCCAGCCGATACTTTTTGAGGGCAGTTCCAAAACTTAACAACTTAGCAAAATGGAATTTACTTTCAAATTTTATCATCTAAAATATAGAATCTCAACAACAACAACGTCAAAAAGTTCGCCAATATGCCTGGCTCCAACTTCGTATGCATGTAAACGAAAGAAAAAAGTGTGAGAGAAAGTTTCAAAAGGATACTTTCGTAACTTTAACTATAACTGGATCTGAGGACACAAAAACTAATAGATTTTCTAGCATATTCTTTAACGAAATTCTTCCCTAACCTTCCAATGATAATGAATCTAAGAATTAAATTTTTAGACTCCTACGTGTGAGAGATTTGTGTTTTCTACGATACTAAAAAAAGCACCTAAATATGTGAACTGGATATTTTTTTCGAATGACTGAAATCAAAATCTTTTATAGATATATGCTGTTATTTCTAATGGCACTTGCCATTGAATTGCCTGGGGCATTAGCGAGTTTTAATCCGAAATGAGTGTCTCTCGTTTTGATTTATCACCAACTAGAGCCAAGAGAAAGACTTAGCTACTCACTCATCACAGTCGTTTGCACTGTCCCTTTTTACAGGGAGGGGCACATCCTTACACCTTACAGAGAGAACACAGAAGAACAACCATGCCCGAACCAGGTCTAGAACCCGTTGCGCCTAGATCACGAAGAAGACATGCTACCCCTATGTCAGGACGGTAGCTTTTATAGTGTTACAATTCAATAATAAGGTAATAAAAAATGTCCTGCATTTAATTCATTTTATGTAATTATTAAAATATTAACTTTGCACACATGGAAAAGTATATGTTGACAGAAGATCAATTCTTTAATGAATTTGGTTCAAATTTCTTTACGAATATGCAATTTAGATACTGAAACTATACACCAAATTTCATTTATCATGACGCTGTAGTTTTATGTTATCCCGTTAATATGTACACAAAAGTACAAACTGACAGACTCTGAAAATCTTGATGGATATGTTTTAACCCTTTGCACTCCGAAAAATAATTAGATGCAAAATTATTCACCTAATACAAAGATTTGTTTATTGCTATAATAAATAAATATACATAATTATTTTAAGTCGGATTTCTTTGAAAAATTAATTTACATCTCTTAACCACTATGTAGGCGTTTTTAACAATCAAATTTGAAAAATGAATAAATGAAACATCAAAATGATGCACCGTCTTGAATGGTGCCTCAGAAGCACCATCGGAGTGCGAAGGGTTAAAATTTGATTCAAATCTGCTCATAAGTATTACTCCACTCGTCGAATTCATCGATATAGGTTTCTAATTTCTGTAATTATTGTGTTTACTTGTACTTGGACAGACCTACAGATATCTTTTGAAAGAGTCTAAAAATTCTGTATAAGTCTACCAATTCGACTTAAAAATCGCGTTTTAGTTCAAAACGTTTGAGTTTTGGCGCGCATGAGCAGACTTAATTTCAAACAGGCTTATTTCGAGATCGGGGACTTTTGAGATGTTAAAATCTGTTAAAGTCTCAAAATTGAATTTTTCGACAATTAACGAAGAACACATATTTTCTCAACGTGTGCTTCGTATACGAGAAAATTTAAATAAGCATTTGTTACAATTCAAAACAATCTTGTTGTTTTTTATCGAATTTTTCCAATTGCATATTATTTGCAATATTTACATTTTAACGAGAATAAAAATTGCTTTATTTAAACAACAGTTTGGAAGAAAAAAATTTCACTTTTACTAGTATGTGAGATATTTTTATGCTTGCATTCTTTGTGTAAAATACATGTCGAAATAACGTTAGGCGCAGATTGTAAAAGCTTTTATAATCAGTTCTAACAAAGATTTAAAGAAGAAATTGGTAACAACATTGGTAAACCCATTGGTAACAATATGCCATACATTGTTTCGAAATCGCTCACTAGTGAGTGCAAGGTGAAAAAAATACAGCGCCCTTATAGTTGGAAGGATTGCTTTAAAAACCTTGAATATTCCAGAGAGCAGGAAGTAACACATAGCAAATAGTAAATTCTTCAATAAATAATTAGTACTAGCCGCCTTTGGCGACCAGTCCGTTCGCCAGCATTAATGCTCACTAAAATTTTCATATAATATTTTATGTAGCTGTGTCTCAAAACAGGTTTTTCACAAAAAAAATTTTAAACCAAAATTTTGATAGTCACATAATTCATTTATAGTATTATTTAGTCTTATTTTCTTCAGATGCTCTGCTCATTGTACTACTTATATTTCTCTTTCTTGCCCCGGAATTGATATTTTACTTAAATGGTGGAGGGAAAGGTCTAAAATTCTACGTTTTTATAGAATAATGAGATTTAAATTTTCATAAATGTAAACACACTAAACAAATAAAGACACAATTGGTTTTCAAGAGATGCGAATGCCGTGCAAATAATGGTTACACACACACACACTTCTTTTCTTTTCTTTTTTCTAGCCTTTTTTTCTTCACTACTTTTCTTTCTACAAATCCTTTTTTCGCTTTGTTATTCTTTTTTTATTCCCTTCCCAAACTTTATTTTGAGCAGGCATACATTAAATATCCATACAGACTAATAATAAAAACAACTATTTTCTTTCTTTTTTAAACACCCCGTTATCTATAAATGAAAACCAACTGACTTCGCGTATTTCTTTCTAAACAAATGATAATTTATTACTTCTTACTATCTTACTCGATGTTGGGGAAGGAAATGAAGATTTTTGGCGGGAAAGTAAGAAAAGTGTCGTTTTACTATTTTCCTCGCAGTTTTTTCATTTTTTCTCTCCATTAGAACCATCCTCATGTTTTAACGAAAATATTTTTTTAATTAACCAAATCGGTTGAGCCGTTCTCTAGTTTTGCGCTTTCGTACGCATTTCGATATCCATTTTTATTAATACAGATTAGCGCTCAGTGTAAAAAGTTAAAAAGTCGGTTCTACAATCCTATAGGGATATGATCATTCTATAGGAAGGGATGTTTCTCCCAATACGACATTGTCCTTTGAAATTATGCAGATTTCAGATCCTAATAGAGATAGGACCATAATTCCAGTATTTTCCAAAACCTTCACGTTTTGTCGATATTCATAAATGATAGCCAAGGTCAGGTGACCTTATTCCAGAAAAACATTCCTATAAATCTCTCTTTCCAACGATGAGACTAACGTGGCAGCGAAGAGATAACACAGATCAGTTACGATATCTTTGGACCTCTAAATTTTGTGAAAAAAATAAAAACCATGAAACCATGAAACAAAAATAAAAGCCATGAAACAAATAAAAAATGTGCAATAAAATCTGTTTTCTTAATCCCGATAGTTTTATTCAAATCATAATACATAACATTGTTTTTTTTATTTTATTTTGAGTATTGAATTATAACGCTTGTTTTTTTTTTCTTTCCACTTAGAACCAAACTGGATGGATGACGATGACGTCAACAACGCTGTTAGTCATTCAACTGCAAAGAAAGACGAAAATTTGGAAGAATCAACTGACTCTAGACAGGGATCTCGGAATTCACCGTTCGTGCAATTTTACATCGATCTCGGAATCATAATTCTGGTTGCGGTCGCTCTGTATCTGTTGTTCAAGCTCCTCGCTAAAGCATATCCGCAAATGAAATTTTGGAATAGAAGACCCGAAACATCATCTTCAATTACTCAATTTATTGAAATATCTTATATTGGAAGAAATGGAGCGAACGAAAGTCGCGGCAATTTCAATCCACTTGATGATTCCGAAGTGGACATTGGTTTTGACAACCCTCTCTACGAAAGTTTTCGCCAATTATCAAGAGAGGAGGATATTGTACCTGAAGAGAAACCTCCCGAATATGAAACTGTTGTGTTGAGTGACAAAAACAATTCAATGATAACTTTGAATCCAAAGGGAAATCCTGAATCTCCGCCTCCAAAATACTTCAAATACAGTCCGTTATTTGAATGATAAGCTATCTTGTCTGGATAAGATTAAGGATAGTTTCTCTGTAACAATTTTATCGTGAATTCACTATCTTATTGTGAAAAACTACAATTTTATGAATTTCAAGTTCCGTTTTTTAAAAAAATAGTGACCAAAAGCTGAAAAATTTCAACCAATCTGAATAAGTACAAAGAAACTATTGATATTGATTGTAATATGATGAAATATTGAAAATATAATTTTTATCTATTTATTTTTGATTGAAAAATTTTTATTCTCTAACTTAGATGTCAATGATTGCAACCTATTTAGAAATTTCAATTTTATTTGTAAAATTTTCACCTTTGAAGGCAATTTTGAAGGCCTATCTAAGAGTAGTAGGAAACTGCCCAGAAGAGTAGGAAATGCCTAAGAGTGTAATCCTCTACCTAGTGTAGGAAACTGCCTAGGAGTTCCGCAACTTTGAAGGCCTATCTATTTTGAACCTTTATGTAATTGTTTTTGTTTAAACTACTTTTGTTCTCTAGATTAGATTTTAATAATTTGAAGCCTATGCATAAATTTCATTCTTATTTGTAAAAATTTCACTTTATTTAAGAAATGGATTCTATCAACACAACAAAAAAAAATTCAAACAGTTGAAATTACTAGAAATCAGGAAATATGCTGTTTAGGAAACTGCTTAGGAGATCCGCAAGTTTGAAGGCTTATCTAGTTTGAACTTTTGTGTATTTGTTCTAGATTAAAACATTTTTGTTCTCTAACTTAGATTTCAGCAATTTGCAACCTATCTATAAATTTCAATTTTATTTTTAAAAATTTCTCTTTATTTAAGAAATGAATTTTATCAACACAAGAACAAAATTCAAACAATTAAATCTCTTAGCAAAATTACACAATAATACTGTGATTGTAATAAGGTTATTGATTTCAAGTTCGATATGCAAAAGTTAACCAATTATTATGCTCATATTGGCCAATTATTGCAAGGAAATAATGAGGACTGCTCCATGCTGGACTAATGTAGGCAAGATATATTTTTTCAATTTTATTTGTCTGTGCTTCACGAGCTATTTCCTCTACGGATTTATCGCTCTACTAATATTACAACTATTACCTTAACATTACTCCTCTAAAAAGAATCCTATGCTCAATATCCTCACAAGGTAAACAGTAAAGTTTGCCAGAGTATGAAATAGACAGTGTAGGAAACTGCCTAGGAGTTCCACAACTTTGAGGACCCCGATAACTTTCTGCAAAAGATACAAATGTTCTTCAACCTTGTGTGTGTGTGTGTGTGTGTGTGTGTGTGTGTGTGTGTGTGTGTGTGTGTGTGTGTGTGTGTGTGTGTGTGTGTGTGTGTGTGTGTGTGTGTGTGTGTGTGTGTGTGTGTGTGTGTGTGTGTGTGTGTGTGTGAGAGAGAGAGAGAGAGTCCAAAATTTAATTTTATCCGTTTCCTTTATAACGGCATTATAATTAATCTATTTTGAAGTAAATTCTGCTTGATTTTTTTCTTCCTGAGTTTTCGCATTTGCATCTTGTCGAACAATGTGATCAGATTTATACAATTTCTTTGTGAATAAGGTCTTACATAGACTCAGAAGTTTCCATTCTATCATAAAATTAAAAAATAGAAAAAGAAAAAAAAATTCTCAGTTGTAAGAAAATAAAGATGAAAAAGAGGTTTATACAGCAGTTCGAAAGCTAAACTATTTGCTAGTTTTACAGGAAATGTCTCCGATACTTCCATTACTGTAAAAAGAACTCTCCTCCCCTTGAATTTATGACGAAGGATTGATTTTTTTTCCCTTCCACCCATATTTATTAAATTGTCATATATTAAAATTAAAATATTCACAACTGCAATATTTTTCATTTAGAAAATAATTCTTCATTACATATTACAATGCACAAAATCTTTGTAAGATCGGACATGTTTTTAATTAAATTAATATTTATTGAATCGGGCAATTTTAAAAATTAATAAAAATCTTTATTTCAAAATAATTCCCGTCTACTTTGTTATTAAATTTGGGGAAAAAATAATAGAATTTGAGGGGAACATTGCATGAAAACCAAAATTGTGCGACTGAAAAAGTTAAGGGTTGAATTTTTTACCTGTTAACTGGGTATGACGAAACATTTCAATGCAAAACGCACTGAATAAAAATTAATTATCCAATTAACAGGTTAAGAAAGTATAAAATACTTCTACTGGGCTAATTCGTTTTAACCATATTTCAGAAAATGGTAACAGTTCTATTATTTTCCAATTAATTAAACTTAATTAAATACTTAATTCAGTTTTTCACTTTGAAAAGTTGGTGATATTCTTTCTCTTGTTTTAAATACTAAGTGTGTAAAGTTTGACTAATTTTGCCAAGTTATTTCGAAGGTGTATTGTACAGGTATACATACATACATATATACACATAGCCATAATGGTTTTTATTTTTATTAAAATTCTAATGTCTGATTCTTTCAAGATATTGTGAAATTTTAATATTGAATGTTCCAAGATAGCCAGCATGTAAAGACAACTCAATAACTTTAAAAAAAAACAGATTTCTTTAAGATAACACAAATCTAAATGTGTTTTCATTTCACAACTGTACATTTTCTCTTCGTGATATTTTTTAATTAACATTATTTATAACAAGATAATAATAATCAATTATGATTTTTAAAAAAAGAGAAACAATATTAAATATGATGTTAACAAAAGATTTATTTTCGAATTCATATAATTCTATTTTATTTTTAAAGTAAAATAGACTTTATGAATTCTTTTGAAGAAAATAAAAACATTTCTGTAACAAAGAAGGTATTTAGATTACTTGGTTTGCTCCAGAATGAAATTTCTGAAAGTCCATGAATAAGAAATCTGGAGAATACATCCTTACTCTCAGGTTATATTTCATTAATGCTTAGGATTATTTCCAATTTAATAATAACAAAAATAAAAACCTTTAAAGTTACAAACCGTTAAATAACTTTCTTTAAAACACATATTACGAATACAAATATTGTCTGTTTCATACGGATGGTATTTATTATACAATAGAAAACAAAATTATAATGTTGCGGATCACTGGGCTTGCTTGTAGTGAGTATATGGGGTGAAGACAATCGGTAGAAGACAACAACGACTTCTCTTTGATACAAAGATACTAACGTCGACAAATGTACATCTGAGAAGAACACAAAGCAGCCCACTATAACAGGTAGTAGCCTACAAGTAGAAATAGACAACATTACACAAAGTAATCAGACAGAATACACCAGGAGAGGGGATCCTCGGAGCTTCGCTCTATTGTCTGTACAAACGGCTGAAGTTATCAATGTCTCCTCCCCTTAGCTGCCGACTCATGATGACACTATTTGTACTGGAAAGCAAAATTATAGGTATGTAACAAGATTAATAGGAGAAGGTATAAATTTAGATAGGCAAAAAATTAATTTTAATACAAAATACTTAAAAATTAAAAATATTAATTTTTTCTTCTATAGATTTTCAGAAAAATGATTTTTTTTTCATTCGCTTCAATGGGTAATTGAGTTTTTTTCCATCTAAAACTTCTATTTAGATTCAGATTCAAATTTGTCAACTAATTCAGTGAATTACGTTAATAATGAAACATGTTCATTCTTAAAAAATCTTTCTATAAAGATAGAAAAATTCCAGATATAAATTCACTTATTCAACAGATTTGATTTAACATAGTAAAAAATGAATTATTATTATTTTATATGTTAGCACAATTTTTCGACCGTTTAACTTATATATTAATAAACTTGATTAAAATGTTCATTAATTATCCACTTATTCATTTAGAATATAATATTTTTTAAAGTAAATCAAACCCCAATTAATTTCTAAAGCTCTATCTTCATTTAGCCCATAGTAATATCATTCTAAAATATTCTCTTATTTCCTAAACCATTCCACTTATTCTACTTAATTAATTCAACAGAAGCTTAGTAAAATTACTGAATCAGCTAAAAGACGAAATTCCCACGCTCTCTGAAAGAGGATGAAGATTGCTGACATAAACAAAATACTTTTAAAAAGATCCCTGTGTTCCCCTAGCTTCTTATGCGTGTGTCATGGATATTCCTATCGAAATCTCATTGTACATAACCTCTGTGGAGAGTATTCTTCCTATCGGGATTTTGCGATGTTTGGGTCCATGGGTAATGTTGTTCCTCCCTTCTTTGCGCTTCTGCTTTTCTGCGCCGCTGTGATATATATATATATATATATATATAT
>JAOUZG010040071.1:2616856-2633904 GCA_026289955.1 Argiope argentata | reverse complement strand
AGAGGATAGGTTCTTTTCCCTTTGATTTATCATTAAAATTTTTTTTTTAAAAAGAAAATATGTAATTTTTCAAAAACACCACCATAGCCATTTATCAAAATGTATCTTTTGAACTATATATATATATATATAATATATGGAAAAGTAAAGAATAAAAGGGTAGCAAACAAATTAATAAGTGAATTAATTAGACAAAAAATAATTGCATTAAAAATACTAATTGAAATTTTAGGATAAGAAATAAAATTACAATACTACAAAAGTTTGGTGAAAATAATTCACAATATTAAATTTTAAAACATATGAAAAGTTTTTTATAATTATTCGTTTAGAGTAACATTCAACTGCAACAGCTGACTGCAATGCTTTCACCAACGTTATCGGCAGACATCCCGTGATGCGCAGAACGGTTGAAAATTGAACAGAATCGGTTTGTTTGGTACGTGACCCATGAATTGACCCCATTCAGACTTTTTGTAGCACGCTTTTTAGCTCCCCCAAAAATGTAGTTCTGACAGCATAGAAGGGAGAGAAAGAAATTCCATTAGACGAATTAAAAAACTGAAAGTTTTATCTCTCTCTCTCCTGATTCAGAGATTTCACTTTGATTATAATTATTATTTGTTCTAAATTACCACATTCGTTAAAAGGTTTTACTTAAAAAAAGTGCCATATTTTGCGAAAGCATCATATTTTAATTGAAACTAATGTTTAAGAAAGACTTTTGTCACAATTTATATTATATTGAGATAAAAATACTAACAATAAACATCTCAGATTCTATCAACAAAGAAAGACCCAAAGACATGTGTCAATATAGAAGTAATCACAACTGATTCAGAATTCCAATCCATCACTCATCACTGTGCTGACATACCAGCAAAAGTGAAATATGCATTTTCTGTTACATGTATTAATCAAAAAATTAGAATATTAAGATCCAATTTTATCGAAATTTATGATAATGGGACTTATTTCATATTTTTGATTGTTTAAAGATTTGTTGCTAATTAATAGTTCATGCATGAATGTATTATATATAAAGAAATAATTTCTTTCTTTTTTTTGGCATTAGTCTGAAGGCATGTGCGTTGAAAACGTAAACAATATTGGAGCACGCTGCCTCTTATGCCGAAAGATTTGCGATTTTGGTAAAATATATTTAAGCATTTTTAAGGAAATTTACTTAATCATGGCAGATAATGAAACTCACAAACAAGAAAACTTGGAAGGAAATACGGAACTTTCTTCAACTCAACCAGTAATTTCAAAAAACCAATTAAAAAAACTTAAAAAGCATCAACGGTGGTTAGAAACAAAAGCGCAACGTAAAGCCAAAGAGAAATTAAAACGAAAGTTAAAAATACAAGAAGCTAAAGAAATGGGTAGAGATTTAGGACCTAGTCGAAAACATCTAAAATCTCAAAAAATGTGTGACTCGACATGTAAATTAAAAATCTGTTTCGATCTTTCATTTGCGGATGTTATGACAGAACCGGAATTTTCGAAAGCATTCAAACAGTTACACAGATGTTATTCTATCAATCGAAGAGCTCCAGCGCCATTGCAGCTGTATATCACAGGTTATTCCGATGCTACTAAACAAAAAATGAGCAAAATGTCTGGTTGCTTTAATTGGGATATTAATTTCGATTCTTCCCGACACACAGATATTTTTGAAAAGAAAAATATAGTTTACTTGACCAGTGATTCACCTAATGTCATTGATGAACTAGATAATGATAAAGTATATATAATTGGTGCACTTGTTGATCATAATCGTTTGAAGAATATCTGTTATGATAAAGCAGTGGAGGATAATGTTGGACACGCTCGTTTACCATTAGATATGTATTTTAAATTAAAAACAAGAAAAGTGATCACTATAGATCAAGTTTATTTAATTTTTCTGCGATTAACACAAGGTAAATCTTGGATTGATGCAATCATGGATATAGTTCCGAAACGTAAAGGTATAGAATTAAAAGAAAATACTGATGAATGTGCTAAAGCAACTATGAAAGAATCTCAGGAAGATTTTGCAGTTGAAAATAGTATTTCATTAAGTGCTGTTGAAAATATTAATGAGAATTCGCCTGAACGCTCTGATTTAGAAAATAATGAAACTTTTAAAAAAGAAGAGAAGATGAAGACAAGTACTTAACAGACTATAAAAAATTTCTTTGTTTTAGACACATTTTGAGATAGTTTGAAAATGATTTGAATTTCAAATTATCAGATGCAAAAGAAATCATAATTTCAATAAATGTAATTGAAATATCACATTTTGTTTGCATTACTTTACAGCTATTTTAAGGTAAACTTTTATAAGAAGGTTAATATTTTTAGCAAATGTTTGCAAAAGAATTGCTGTACATTGATAATTTTATTTAAAACTACATTTCCTTTTCTTTTTTACTTTTCCAAAATAAATATGTCAATAAATAAGTAATAAATTCAGAAAATTGTTTAGATGGGTTGAGAATTTTCTTATATTATCTAAATACAAATCATTTTTGGATTTATTATAAGCCATGTTTTGTATAAGGACTCAGAAATTCTTAATTTTGAATGTAATGTTGAAATCCATGCTGACAATATATTTTTAAAGTTATATCAGTGATCTCCATAACAGATGCATTTTCTGAGATTTATTAAGTTTTGCAATATTTTAAAATTAGAGTGATTTTAAGGCTTTTAGAAGGAAGTCTTTGAAATTAAAGAATTTTATTTCTAGAGTTTCTTGTATAGACAAAATTCTTTCCAACTTTACTAATCAATAATAAATAAATAACTGGAATAATCCTGAGCATTATAGTAAACTAGGGCAATACAGTATTTTATAATTCATAGAATTTATATTTTTTTTTATAACTTTTACTGACTATTAGGCTAATAACAATTTTTTTATTTTGATCCGTCACTATCTGTAAATCGATTTTTCACAACCTGTATAGTGCTGGATATATCATTCTTCTGTGGTAGATTTCTGATTTTGTCCTTAGATTAGAAAAGAGTATTTAATAAAAAAAATTATTATTGGCCAAACTTATTAAGGTAAATAAATTTATAAAAAGTTCTCATTCTATGAATTATAAAATAGTGTTAATATTCCTTCAAGTATAATTTACTAGGTTTATATTTGTTCCATTGTATTTGATGTTAGAATATCTGCTTAAATATTATTTATAATCATGGAAACTCCACAATCGGGAATCATTATTTATAAAAATATAAAATCATTATGTATAAAAAAATATTTTCACAAAGTTACTAAAATAAATTATATTGAAACGTGAAACAAAATTTATCAATTTATTTTTGGAAAGTGCTTAAAATGTGTATTGCTCATTGCTGCAAAGTGCCTAAATCAAACAATCTGACCATTTTTTCTCTATACATCACTGAATGTATAGATATATAAAAGATAACAATGAAAATATAATGAAATGGCTTATGTTAATAGCAAAATATTGATGTAGAAAATTCAGTGATTAATTCAATTTTACAAATCAGCTTATATCTTCTATTGAAGAATTGAGCTTTATTTGATGAGTTTTGAAATCAATTTAATTTTTCAATTGATACAGTTAAATTTATTTATCAATTAAGATTTGTTCTCCATTCTTTGTGAATAATTTTATTATGCCTATTTTTAAAAATTTATTTAAAGATTTGATTATAAGCAATATTTTTAGACATTTTGTGGTTATACGGGATTAAGCTGTAGTAATGTGATAGTAAATGTGTTTAAGCACACTGGGAAGCATTTGAATGTAAAAGCCTACGAGTATGACTTATCTATTTTACTCTAACACTATTTATATTGCTCTGCCAAGAAAACATATTTGTGTTGTATTATGTTCACTAAAATTATAATTTTCATCATGATCCTTGTTTCTGTTTAAACTGGTAAAAGCTAAGAACCGCATTTCTGGAGCATACGCCAGGGAACACACTTTCCTTTCTTCCTTTGATTTTCACAGAAAAGTTTATGAAATTCTCTATTTAATTAAATATCTGTAGAAATTATTATTTTTTGAAAATAGCACACAATTAACTGCAAATAGACTCTGCAATGCATAAATTTCATTTTGTTACTGTTTACCATTCTAGAAGATTTCTTGTAATAGACACAGAAATTTGATATCAGATGTTATAACTGAATTAGTTTATTTGATCATTAACTGTTGTTAAGCCGGAGTTTTAGTGTGAAATAATATGATAGTTCTTTTAGTATGACAATCTTAAATTTAAGATGATTGCCAAGTATAGTAGTAAAAGTTTTCAAAAATTCCCACATTTCTGTAAATATGAAGGAAATATGTAATACTATGCTTATGAAAAAGTATATATGAATCTGTTTCTATTATGTGTAAAGTAAAGATTTTTTATTTCTTTATAATCTAACATTTTCTTTTGTTTCAACTGTAGTTAGAATCAGTAATTATTACTAACTTTTTAAACTTAAAATTTCCTCTATCTCTTAAATAATTAACATTGAATTATATTTCATAGTTAAAATAAAATATGCTGATCCACAAAGATCTGGTAGTATTTAAAAAATATTGATTTAATGATTTTTATGAATTCGGCACTGCTTTTCTTTTTCTTCGTCTGTCTCAGTCTTAAAAAAAAATTTCAATTAAAGAAGAAAAAAATTCTTACAAATTTTTCTGTTTGTTAAAAAAAAATGTATTCCAGGATCTTTATTAATTATTTTATATACAGAACATTAAAAAATTGAATGTAAAATTTTCATAAATAAATCTGTATGATTTCTAACAAATGTCTTCCTCTGTGCTATAAAATCTTTAACACTGTTAGGTATTTATTAACATTGTTTTAAATTCCTTGTAAACTATGCATTTGAAACTTATAAAAAAATAATTTAAAACTCCAGTGTATGAACAGTCTCGTAGATTTTGATTATTTAATGAACAGTCTTGTAGATTTTGATTATTTTAAATATATATATACATAATATAGAAATGAGTATCATTTCAGTCGGCTGATTAATCTTAAATCAATGAACTTTAGAATTGTAAGGTATTCTTTTCCTTTCTCATACATATATATTTCAATAAAAGAAAAGGAAAATTCAATTTATTACATTTCAATCTAAGATTAAATTAACTGTTTTACAGTTAGTATTGACTATTTTTCTAAAAAATGATTTTTTTTCTAATCCTTTATTGATATCACAAAATAACAGAGTTCTCATTGTTTCAAATACTTAAGAAGATTACATTTCCCAATCCTTCATATATAGTAATATTTCAAAATATTCATAGTTAGACTTTAAATTATAGAAAAAAAGAAGGTATGTGTACTTTTGATTGTATAGGTTTTTTAAAAAATTGAGAATATCTGTATTATGAGATAGATCAAACTAACTGCAAATAATTTTTGGAGTGTTGTTTTGTTAAACAAATATATCAAATTATATTCAGATAGATTGGTGGTGGAACACAAGGTAATTGGGCATATAGATTTTACTTTTTACCTCTTTCATAATATAAATTTATTCATAATATTTTCCAATTACTTGGAACCCCTTCTATTCATTACATCCTCCTAGACAAAGGTATTCGAATAAATTTACAGAATAGTGCTTCTGAAGTATATTGTAATTAGTATTATCTGGACCTTCAAGTATATCCATCTGTTTAGTAATGGGAATAACTAAGCAGTTGTTTTTATTCTTATTTATTTAGATTTATCCAAACAAATTTTACTGGCTTTTGGGCCATTAAATCGTAACTAAACAAATGAAGTAAATTCTACATTTAATTTTAAAAATACAAACTTTTTTTTGCTACGTATTATGTTGGAAAATTAGATTTTAAAATCATGTCCAAAAGTGAGTAGTATCAGTTCAGAAAATAAATATATTTTTTTAAATTTTTATTTGCAATAGTTAACTATTTTTATTTATTTTGTTGTTTTTCTTTGAATGTATTAGCAAATCTTTTATTTTACAAGCATGATGGTTTGAGTTAAGATACCTGATATTCTATTAAATAGATAGTAAACTTTAATTCCTACATTCACACGCCTGAGTAAGTAAAACTAACTATTCTTTGGATAGCTTTTTGTGTGTGCGTGTGAAATGGCCATTTTGAAAATTTTAGTTTGTTTCGTATTATTTACTTATTTATTTTGAATTGTATCATCAGAAACCTGTTGGTATCTTGCACTTACTATGCTTTCAAAAATTTTCAATTTCTTGTTCTTTTAATTTTCTTGTATATAATTAGAAAGCATTATAATTGTCAAAAAAGTTGAACCAAAAGAATCTCCATTTTTAAAAACACCTTGAATATGAAAAACACTTTTTTGGAACTATGTATTTTTCAATGTGTATATGTAGTTATTCAAAAGTAGTGCAAGCTAGATTAATGAAATTTGGTCTTTAAATTTGACACCAAATTTGCATCTCTCTATCATATTTTGAATGGAATACATTAAGTGAAAATCTAAAATGTAGACCAGTAACAAATTTAAAGCAAATTACCGAAAGATTGACCGCTTGGACATTCATGTATTGAAAAGTCTTTATTCAAAATTGTAACTACTTAGGTAAATAGGTTCACAGTTTTAGCATTCAAGTACAGATTCTTATTAAATTTCAACTACATAATTCAAAGGATTGACCATGAATTCTTTCCATGCATGTAAATACAATAACAAAAGCGCAATTATTTAAATTAATGAAATTTGGTTTATTATTTTGCTATTCTAATTACTGTTCTATGCATACTAAGTGTTGGTTTTAATCAGTTAGCAAAAAGGTAACCAAAATTCATATTTGTTTTTCTAGTGCCTATACATTAACTGAACATCAATGATTAATCACTGGAGATTATTAAATTAAGTACTAGATATTTTAAAACATATTTAGCTTCAAATAAAAATGTTGAAATTTTTCCAGTTCAACTTGGCATATATCCTTGTACATAATGCTCTGTGGTTAACTCCCATGAGATGCAAGCAAGTAGATTAACTAAGAGGGTTTTTATATTTAGATGTCTGTTCATGACTGTTATTTTATACACAGAATCTAATGTTATCTGCTATGTGTTACAAATTTTTACTACATTGTTGAAGCATTCAACATTATTTAGTGAATAAGTTTTCAAATTTTTGTTACATATAAACAGTCCTTAAAAATTAGTTCTTTGCTTTCCCCCCCCCCATCAGAATTGCAGTGTTTTCCTATCTGAATAATTAAAAATATTTTCTTGCTAAAAGAAAAATATTTATTAATGTAATGAAAAATATTTATTTGAAAGTTTGTTACCATAAATATTCAAGACTGATTTTTGTAATTAATTAGAAGATTTCCATCTTAGTGAATTGCTGATATTATTATCCTTCCATATTTAGCTATTTCTATCTTATTTCAACAAGTTTAAAAAATAACTTTTTATTCCGTATCTCCTTATTCATATATTTATAAACGATGTTCTTGCATTTCTTCTATTGTTAATGCCTAGCTGAATGCAAAATGTATGCTTTTTCAAGTTACAATTGCAATGGTATTACTTTAACACTGTTTTGCTTGGTAGTTTATTATAAAATAATACTGAAACATACTTGTAAAAAAAATATTTTTATTTATAAATATACACTATACAAAACAAGTATTTGGTTTTTGCAATAAAAGACGAGCTACAGATGAAGGTTTACAAATTCTCTCATGATATATTTTTTTATTGATTTTAGCATAATATTTGCTTTATCTTGAAAAGATAATTTAAATATTATTGAAATTAAATACATATATCTTTTTTAAAAACTTCTTCATGCTAAATAGGGAAATTTATTAGTTTTATCTTTTCTTTAAGACATTTGTCCAAAAGATGAATTATTTTTTCATAATAAATTATAATTTTTCCATAAAACCGATGTCTAAAATCATACTTATAAAAGTCAATAAATAAATGATAAAATTATATAAATTAAATTTAAAAAAGAAAATTTTATATCCAAATTTTTAATTTCTGGTAATTTCCATAATTACAAGTATAAAAGATTTATTTAGTATAATTTTCTTGTAAAAATAGAAGTTCAGTAATATATGTAATATTATATAAATTCTATATTTCACTTTTTAATGAGGTATTTCAGTATTTTATTTTGTCTAAAAGAAGCTAGTAAAAAAAAGTCATATTAATTAAATGCTTAATCCAATGATGAAAAATATGACTACATATAAATGACAAGACACTTAAGAATGAAAATATGATCTGCCTACTGACTAAATAAGCAGGTGAAATTTATCACAAATCTGTTCCAAGCTGATGCACAGGACTTCTGTCTGACTTGTAAGTGTAGAAATTAATGCTGTTTGTCGAATAGCCATGACCTATTGAACTAGCCTCTGGAATATGACGACGAGGTGATGAATAAATTTGACTGTATTCTGGAGTGTGACGGCTAGGTGATGCATAAGGTTGGCTTTCAGGAGTCCTTCTTAAGGAAGAAGTGTAAGGTGGATTAAATGGACCATAGGTTGGATTATATGGATAATTAATATCACCTTTCTCAGTTTGTGGAGGAAAATATATTGGATCATAAAGGGAAGAGTTTTGATCCACCTTGTTTACATACGAGTATTTGCTTGATGTTGTTGAATTTGTATCTGACATATCCTTTGGTTGAATTGTTGAAGTTTCACTTGAATCTGAATTTTTATTCTTCTGCAAGGTCTCGTAATGCGAGATCAGAGACCCTGCTGTCCAAGAATTGACTGGACTGATGACTGACACATTTAGTGCATTATTGCTTTGGCACAGCGCATCACGTGATTCTGCTTTGTGGACTTCATCCAAAGACGGTCCCCCACCAAACTGGGAAAGGATTTTTTGGCGTTTTGCTTCTTCCACTTTTTGAGTTTTTCGTCTACGAGCACAGTAAAGGAAAAGGATAATTCCAATGATGACAAACAAAAACAGAAAACCAATAGATAATCCTATGGCAAGTCTGAAACTGTCGTCCATTGGTTCTTTGTCTTGATTAGAATCAGTAGGGTCAGCTGTTATGTCTGTGATTGGAGTAGTGGGTGTGAAAGGCATGAAAGGTGCATCATAATTGATTTCAACAATATTTGAAATTTCAGAAAACTTTCCCTCAGAGTTTTCTGTGCGCATAGCCAGATAATATATACCACTTGTTGCATTTATGGGTTCGATTATAAGACTTTGAGAAGATCCAGCATCAAGTGGCTCTAGTATTTGACCATGAATGCGGAAAATGTCAATAATTAAAACATAATCAGATTCAAAGCCATTCAAGGCATCTTCACGGCTGCTGAACATTCTTAGTTGATAGTCAGTGGCTATAAAAGAAAATTAAGCATGTAAGAAAAAGTAAATATATTTTAAGTAGTAGTTTTATGCAATATCAAACTTTTATTACCTCCTCTGTAAAGAAGTTGCAAGTTTAAGTTTTGTTATAATTTTTAAATAGTAGTATTCAAAATATATTTCAAATGGCAATATAGAAATTAATAAAATATGTATTTTAATATAAACTCCTGGACTTTGAATGAAGCCTGTTCTATAAATATATTAACAAAATCAAACTTCTAATCCAAATTTGTATAGTAACAGTTCTGTCAAAGAGATATTAAATGGATTTGGTATATACTTAAAATGTCTCCAAATGATAATACAAAAATTTCTTAATCTAGGTACTCAATGGAAAGTGGAAGTCCAAGATCCAACTTGCTCCATATGATTAGGGAAGAAAAATTCTTTGCATGGTTGGCTGGGTGTAGAACACAATGAAAAACCAGTTTAAATAATATGTTAGGTTTAATACTAAGTTATTATGGTCTCATTCATGCACCAGCTTGGTGTAAGGAGAATAATGAATAAAAGATACTTTTAAATTCTTTTTATTCAAAATGCATAAAAGAAAACAGTGTAATATTTGGGGACGGGGGAGTTACTGATGCCATGGGCTTTTGTCTTAAAGGGTGTTATCAGAGCAAAACAATCAACTTCTAGGTCTTCTATAGAAAGCCAGATCTATAGAATGCCAGATTTCATAGCTTTCTGGTAACAAAGTTACATTATTTGTTTTTAGATATGCAACGTAATTTGGAATCCTTGCTACTTGTAGATAACAAGATGGACATCCAAGCCTGGCATTTCTTTCTTGAAATTTCCCCTCTACATTAATAGGATGATTATTACATCCATGGATTTTAAATGAGATTTATAATGCTACCCTTTGGATATTGAGGCTCTGGCAAAAAATAAAGTGGGACCCATAATAATTTTTTTTAATGAGTAATTAAGCAAAATCTTAGGAATATGTGAAACACTTTTCTTCCTTAAATAGCTATGATTATTTTATTCCTATTTGCATAGTATATTTTACAATATCTCCCCAGTTAAGTTCAATGTTCTAAATTCCTTACAATGTCATGAAGATATCTTAACATTATTATTGGATATTTCATACTAATAGGGTTATAAATTTCGATATAAAAGGAGAAGTATTATATATTTAATTTCCTCCCGGCTTAAATTATAGCAATTTATTTACTGTCTCATTTTGATTTAAGTATCCATATAAATTATTTCCAATTGAAAGAAATATCAGGCAGTTCTTAAATTGGATAATCTTTATAGTCCTTTCTTCTGATTCCATCTAATAGTTTCTCAAGGATGTTAGTTCGAGGCATGAATCTAGTTGGTCAGTCTTAGACATGCTACTAAAATTGGACCCTAAACCTAGGACCATTCAATCTTGAAATCAAAACTCTCCCACCAGGTCATGGTGGCCATTAAATGAACTAGAAAAAAGGAAATCAGAATATAAAAGATTGATTTAAGTTAGATTCTGTTGTGTGTCTTTTATGCTCTTGACAGATCATTTTTTTATCAGTTTAAGAATTATAAATCATAAAACCTCATTAATAAAGCCATTACCTTGCCCATGATCATAATTATTTCCAGGAGCTGTCCATTTTAAAAGGTAGGTCATTCTGTTATTTAACATCAACATTTGTTCTACTCGTAGATCACTGATTCTCCTTGATTGAAAACTATTTCTTGCATTTTCAGCAGCTACATAAAAGCTTCCATAGGTTGCAATGCGCTTGAATGGCCCAGCATCATAAGTAACTTCAGAAGGATAAGAACTTCCACAGCACCAGAAAGATTTTGAAACTGAAACAATTATTGAAAAATTCATTTTTTTTTAATTTTGGTAAATGCTGTTGAGATTAAAATAGATTTTTTTTCATTTCTCTGATTAATTCACTCATACAGCTTTAATCTTACAGATTGGAAATTAACAGAAATGCATAAATAGCTAAGTCAACAAATCCTCTCCGTCAATTATAAATCAATGAAAGGTACTAATGCCATGTTTTTCCTTTTGAATATTCCTTTTTGAATTTTTAGAATCTTTAGTTATCATGAAAATAACTACCAAAAATAAAAATAATAATCATAGGAATAGATTGTGTACTTTATTGATTATAATGAAAATATTTATCCTTCAATATGAATTCTTTGGTTATTCGTAATTGGTTTATTTTTTAAATGCATAATATGACTGTCTGAATAATTGTTTGAAGGCGAAGAAAAGAAGTCTAGTATAAAGGGAAATTTTAAATAGTGCAACATTTTCAGGTGATTATTTTTCAGGATCATGTATAATTTTTGCAATGAATTAAAATGAATCTAGGCATCTGTAATTAACAAAAGGGTTTATGTTTATCTACAGTGTCAAAATAAATCTACAATATTTAATACCAAGAAATTGTCACAAAGACAACCATAATAATGATTTAATGTAGAATTTTAAAAAATTTATTTTGTCGATTTTTAAAGGGTACATATTAATAATATCTATGGGGGAGATCTGTGAACTGTTGATGAGAATAAATAATCAGGTTTTTTTTTAACCTTCTCTAATGATTTACCTATTTTTTATTGTTTTTAATTTTTTATAATATATATAACATTTATAAATAATAGCTTTATTTTTCTTGTAAACAATCCAAGAACTGAAATTTTAATATGCATACACATACACAACGTGTCTTCTATAAAATCAAGTTTCAACTTTAATTTGGCTGGAATTCAATCTGAGACCTTTCCACTAAACTGCAAGATTTTGAAAAAGAGTATTCAATACGAACTCAATGCTTTCTTATCAGACTTTGAAATTCATCTACAACAAAGTAATTAGTAGATGACTTTTTAATGAATTGATCATTTTAGATCTATAAATAAAATAAATCCCTAATTCGCACATTTTTGAAGTCCAAAATATTGAACAGATTATGGACCCAAATGCTATGATGAATAAAGAAAGTTTAGTAAAATTTTGTGATAGTTGAATTTTTAATATTTTATAGATAAAAAATTATGTTTTAATGAACAGAAAATTTTTTCATATCTATTAAATGGGAAAATAAAAAAGATTTATCATTTATTTATTTGTCTAAGACTTGTTGCTCACTATGTCCAGATAAATTTAAAGCTAAATGTTTCCAGAAATTATATAATCTGGTAATTAGCTTGTAAAAATCGTTTGGTGCAATGGATAATTTTATTTTACTTAAAACACTAAAATTGCAAATGGTAAAAAGATTTTCCTGATTACATTTTATATAATAAAATTTTTTAATATTAAAGATTTAGTAGATATATGAAAGATTTAATTAAAAAATACTAAATGAAAATATTTCATTACAGGCATTGCCATATATATCATTTAGTGTCAGAATAAAAAATAAAAGCTTCTTGGAATATAGCATTCCATTTCCTGCTTACCTGCTGACAATTCTGAAGATTTATTGCCTGAAGTATATGATTCAGCTACTGTACTCAAAATATAATATCCACTTCTTGGTACTTCAGAAAAATAACGAGAAAATAGTCCATCATAGGCTGTTATATCAGGATCTAATAAAGAGAGGAGTAAAGATTGTTAGAATGCAATTCAACAATAAAAACGAAAATTCAAATACAAATTATTACTAAAATTCACCTCCATCTCCTTGATCCATGAGATCCAATCTGACTTCTTCACCTGATTCTGGATGATATAGAATAGCAGACACTGTGGCATTAAAAACAGGCAAATGCTCTTTCTTCACTTCAGAATAAAATGTCACAGGAGGATGTAATGGCAACATATCCTACAAGAAGAATTTTATCCTTTAATTTCACTCAAAGATACAGATGTTATGATCAGATATGATGAAAGGAACAATATTGTTATGAATCCGTGAAACCATTTTTCTTCATGTCAGTCTTGTAATAAAAAAAAATTTACCGAGATTCCTAACATTTTTTTTTACAATAATTATGGCCTATTTCTATTATGGAATCCAGATTTGAAGATTTTTCATATCCTCCCTTCTCTTTGAAAGTGCAGAAAGAAGATGAATGTCATATCCGCTTATAAAGTAATTGGCCTATGTGACTTCTGTTAGCTTCATTGACAACATCCGTATGACAGTCCATATAATAATGGTTTTAAGCATAATGATGCTCTTCCTTTATGAAACTGGTCAATTTAGTTTCCATTTTAACATTTAAAAAATAAGTTAATGATGTATTTTAATTTATTTATGTTTTTGAAAATTTATTTTCATATTGAGGTTTAAATAACTAGGTTTTTTTTTAATGCTATGTGCAACTTTGGTAGTCAGCTACTTAGCATTAGGAGTGGTGGTTGTGATTAATTTAAATTAAATCACTAATGTATAATAACATGCAATAATGCTTATGATTTCCTCAAAATATTTCAAACAGCAGATTGTGAATTACATTGAAGATGTGTTAACTTGATAATCTTACTCCTATTCTGCTTATAAGAAATCGAATCCCGCAACAATATTTTGCCACTAAAAATTATAATGGCTGGATTCTCTGTTCCACACTATGTGCTATATCTCACAATAATGTAATATCACTTTCTAATTCTTCATATAATCAGTACTAATGATGAGCATAATGTTTCTTGTTATAGTAATTCTTCTTGTTTTAGTAATGTAAGAAAAGCATGCAATTAAATAATTGATAAAACAAGGAAAATTATTTGAAATTCATTGCAGCAATGTAATTTTGTTCAAAATTAGGCAAAAAAGTTCAGAAATTATTATTAATCCTGGAAAAATTTGTCATTAATTATATTAATGTCCTTAAAAAGACATTTTTAATTATAAATGTTTTTAAAAATTAGTTTCGTATAATAGTTTTCCAAAAATGATTTCAAAAACAATAATAATAGTAACAATATTTTCTTTCATATATGATTAAAATTTAAAAAAAAAAAACTTTTTAAGGTATGTATTTATACTATCTAAAATATATTTAGAAATTCTTGGTTTAAACGGTCTGTTCTGAAGAATATTAACCAATCATGCACTTTTTTACTATTTTCACTTTACCTTTGTCTTATAAGTACAATTTGCTTTTAACAGCAACCAAAAAGCACTAAGAAGCAATTTCAGTAATTCATAAAAATGTACTTGGGTGCATTATTATTTATTATGAAAAAATTTCTACATGCTAATCACATGAAATATAGTTTGATGTTTCAAATTGGTAATATTTTTTTCTGAGAGCTTTTTGGTTTCCATCACTATTGAGAAGTGCTGTCTTATGATACAATATATAGTTTACTTCATAATACTACAATTATCACATATCACAGACATTATATGATATACATTGATTAAACATCTATATTATAAGTATCACACAAACCTTAGAAGTCTCTTCTATATTAATCCATGTTTTCATATTGATAATTCCCTCTTTCTTCGAACCAGATGCTCTGACAATGACCACAATTGGCTTATCAAAGTCTGTTCTTCTCTCAAATGTTAAAGACCATTCACTAGACTGATGAGGAAAAAAAGGAAATAATTTATTTATAAATTTTTACACAACTACTAACAAGTTTTCATTTAAAAATTTAATGTTTCAAATGTTTGGGAAGAACCAATTTTTCACCACGTCCCATAAAATTTGGACTAATGTTTAAAAAAAAATCACTTATATGAATGTGCTACCATGTTGTCAGGTGTAATATATTTAATGAGAAATCTTTAAAAGGAAAATTTGACTTTGGCGACCAGACACTATTCTTAAATTGGTCCCATTGAATTTTACAGTAACATTAAATGTTTATGTGACATTCATATATAATCGCCAAAATTCTAAAATTCATATGATTGAAATACACTACATGATACTTCTTTATATCAACGGTGGATATTAACCCGTCAATATTGAAAAGCTAGACCATTGTTAAAGTCAACAGTGCAATGATGCAGATTGAATTACAATAGCAACCAATACAGTTTATATGCTCTGGTAACTTTGCATTTGTTGTCGATTTGATGTGTATTTAGTGGCTGATTTCAATGAAAACTGAATTTATGCTCTACGACCCTTTTGTGCTCTGATAGTATGATATAAAATGACTTAATTGTGTTGCAGCTCAACAAATAAGAAATTATGATATCATATATTTAGGTTTAAAGAATTATTTAAACTCTTATATGAAATTTAGATTTTTACTGATTCGTGTATGAAGTATACAAAAAGAAGGTATTGTAATCATCAACCAGTGGGAGGGTTTCTTAGAAAAATTCTCGCATAATCTGTAATAAAGGGGCTTGCTGTCACAGAGAACACCTCGAACGGCATTAGCATCCAATAGTGAAGAAGTAATAGTTTTTGGGGGTGAAATTACAATTTTTATTAAATTTATTGTGGTCCTCGATGTGTTTTTCAGTGATTAATCCCTGGCTTCAGTTAATAGTATCCAAAAATCAAATTTATCTTTTAGACACTTTTTGCAAACCGATTGAAACAAAAATTTGATACAAAACTTCACTTGTAGTCACAAAATCTCACACCAAATTTGATATGTTAAAATGTCATTGCGTTTCTGAGTTATCGCTCTTGCATGTTTCTCAAAGTATAGACTGACAGATGGTAAACTTCTTGGCAGAAAATTTTTATGTATTAAATCTGTGTACCCAATTTTATCCACCTAGCTCTCTCTCTCTCTCTCTCTCTCTCTCTCTCTCTTTCAATCATCGCAAATTAAGTTATAATCGATCAGCCGAAACAGACAATCTTTCTCTGAAAGGATGTTACTCGAAATTTACGGATTTGGAGTAAATACTGAATTTCATAAGTCTAACTCAAAGCGTTCTTTTTTTTTTTTTTAGTTATTTTTGTCACAGACAAAATAACAGAGAAAGGGACATTTTACAAATACCTGTTTTAGGAATTCGGGGATGTTTAAAACAAAGTGTCATCATGATCTCGAGTTCGAAATTTTTTTGACGACTACAGTATTTTTCTATACATATACGAAAAAGAAAAGAAAAAAAATCAACTTCAAAATTTCAACTAATTTCTGCTTTTCAGGTCATAATGGTGACTCACCACAACCTTAACTATTTTATATCAAATTTGATGGTCCTTCACTTTGCGGCCATGATATTTTCTTAAATCTAACCTTTATTATTAATTTTTGCAATCATTTTTTAAAGTATTGTATGTCTGGCTTCATAAAATGCGTATGATTTACATAATTTAAATTTGAAAGTAATATATATGTAATGATATTTTAAACACTTAATTTTAATCCTAATTAATTTCCAAATTTTATCTTAATTTAACCCATAATAATATCATTCTAAAATATTCTCTTGCTTCCTGAAATCCCTTGTAAATTAAATATATTCTCTTATTTCCTTAAAATATAGCTAAAATATTCTCTGCTTTCCTTAAATATCTCTTGTAAAATATAAAGATATAAATTCAGAGGGATAAAAATTTAATCAACTTTTTCGTCATTCCGTGTTGTGCCGTCTGTCTCGTGCACATCACTTTAGATTGTACATGATGCCTCCTCCCCTTGGTGGAATAAAATAAACCTGATTTCGACCACGACTCTGTTATCTGCTTTCATCCAATAATTTAAATGCTTTTCATTATATTGTTACGTTTTTAGCGTAGCGGGTTCGGATTGAATGGACTTTGTAT
>JAOUZG010040071.1:2586782-2601856 GCA_026289955.1 Argiope argentata | reverse complement strand
GCATTTAGATATCGTTTGTGGTACATTAGATTATGTATAGTTAAATCTGACAGTAAATGAGCTAGGAAATGAAGTAATGTATTTCAGATTTGAAGGAATTTCAGTAATTATCAACACTTTCGATTTGAAAATATGCTTTTCTCCCCTTGAGAATTAACCAGCAGCTGTTTTTTTTTTAATTTTAAATATGATTCTTATAATTTATTATAGCGGAAGCGCTTATTATTTTGCAAAAAAATATAACTTATTTGAACAACTTTAACGTAAAAAAGTACATTAGCTCATTTCAAGTATCCGTTTGTAGAATATATATACATAAAAGCATACATACATATTGAAAGAACTAAACATTATTGATATTCATTTAAATTGAATAAAAAACACTTTTTATGTTTTTTTTTCATTTTGTTAAATAAAATTAAACTTTAAGACATAAAAAGAAAAAATCCTCCTAAAACTAAAAAATATAGTTCACTTTGATAGATTAAATTTGTATTACGTGCATCAAAATTATAATTTTTATAAATGTCTTCAGTGTAGGAAAATTATGAACATGTTCCTTTGTAGTTAATTTTTAAAGCAAATTTCGCTCACTCTACTTATTACTTTTATCAATCGTTTGAAACGCGGTAACGGTCATTAGCATTTTTCCCACGGCAGCCTTTTAACGTTATCAGAGATATGGAGTGTCATTCTCACTGTGACGATGATTGATTACCATATGGCGCACATTGTAAAATCGCCAAATTTTACATACAAAGATAAAAGCTATAATGTGGTACCCTTTTTAAGGCTTGAGCGCAAATGACACCCTCTAATGAGTTAGCTCTAATGGGATTGAGCGCAAATGACACAGAACCCACCAGGCAACCACGGCAAGTGAACTGAAATATTAAACCAAAGTTTAATGTAACTGGACACTGAATTGAAAAACCCAAAACCCACCTGCAGGGCCTGCTCTATTCCGCAATGTATGCAGACTTCCTCTTCGCCGTAAGGTTCCGGAAAAGTATCGATGAGTTGCTCGGCATCTGCCGGAGTTTTGACAGTCACGAGTTGGGGGTTTTGTTTGTTTTTCAAATTTTTCAGTCCCACCACTGAAAACTCTGGAAGATTGTACAGCACGAAATACGTAAACGCATTACGCACCATATCCAATCTGTCCTGAAAGGAAATTCATTTTTGAGATACTTTTATTATTGATGGGAAAAAAAAGAAAGAAAAACAGCATCTCAGGAGAATAAAACGGGAAAATCAATCTTTGTTTCGGACTCTTTGATTGTAAACGAAAAATAAATAATTTTTTCTTTCATAAACTTCTCGAGGAGTGTCAAATATTATTTGAGCTGTTCAATTTTGATTTGAATTTAGAAGAATAAAACAAAAGGGTGTCTAAAATACATATTCAATTTTCTGATACTTGTACATTAATTGCTCGCCAGTATTTATTTGCTAAAAGGTACTTTTCCGTTAGTCGGCTACCAATGAAAAATCACCAAATAATATAAAATTCTGCCAAATTTCTTACGGCGATTTTAAAGTGAAAAACCGCCAGATAACGTATTGTTACGTTTTTAGCGTAGCGGGTTCGGATTGAATGGACTTTACTTGAGGACAGCACAAACAAATTTATTTACAGCTATTTACAGGATGACTTGATAAAAGTAAGACTTCAGATGAAAACAATCCAGCAGTCAACAGTCACTTACAGCGTAAATGCAAGCCTTATGCACAATAAAAACAAATTGCAAAACAGCTATCGTATAGCACAGTAACAGTAAATCACAGCGAGTTCAATAATATAACGTCAACAGCAAACGTAAACACAGCTCACTAATAACAAGCAATCCGCTAGTCCAGCGAAACGCTTCTCTTCCGAGAGAGAGGAACTATCAAGTAATTAATTCGCTCCACTACATCTTACGGCAACCCTTACCTTATATAGCCGGGCGAGCGTCACGAGAAGCAACGCGGCGCAGCCAGAATTGTCTCGGGGCTACCAGAATATTTCCCTCGCCAAGTCAACTCGGCTGGCGCGAAACGCCTAGTGAAGCGTCGCCAACGTTTTCTACATCGGTGCACGTTCGTGCGGTTGTAACAGTATTATTCTGCCAAATTTCTTTGGCGATTTTTTCTGGCTCCTGTTTAACGTAAAAGTACCTGTCAAAAGAAAAGGCAAAAGACTGTTCACGAATAAATTTTTTATCACTTATTTTTCGACAAAGGAATAAGGTTAATACACATATATCAGTTGTCTTTACTAAGAAACATAGAATTTCCTACGTGCTGTATTCTCAAAATAAAAATTTAAATATTCGTGTCTACCACGATTTTGTCCGAAGTCCAAAATTTTGTTTAAAGGGGAGACGGCGAATGATATTTTTATCATACAATAATACAGTTTCAGGCAGATAATTAGCACTCATTATTTTTTCTGCACATTGTATATGAGTAATTTATTCCCATTTTTATCGTCTGTAATTCACTAGATGATATAAATTCGCAAAAGAAGGGGGAATTATGCTGTCTCCGGTTTTGAAAACATTCAACATATCATGGGCACACAGCCATGCGAATTACGCAAGTACAATGATACCATTTATACTAAACAAATACTTACTTCCAGGATCATTGCATTCGAAGTATCGACAGCTACAATTAAGCGCACTTCAGGTTCTATAACATACTTGAATATCACTGCATCTTTCACATTTCTTACTCTCTTTATTCTGAAAGAGCGAGAGGGGGGGGGGAAACAATGCTTAATAAAAATTTAGTTGAAGTTATAAAAATAAGAAACGCTGAGCATCACATTTAAGATTTAATGCGCTATGCAAGAGTACAACTTACGGTTTCAATTTGAAATCCGAATGCTGTGATATTATATTCCACGTGCTCTGTTCTCTGCATAAAAGATTTTGCTTCGACGGGACGTTCCTGTTGTGGGGATGATTTTCATCGTCACAGAAATGAATCACCTGAAAAGAGATATTGGTTACTTTCAAAGAACTTAATTTTTAAAAATAAAAAAATAACTAAACATTTTAGCAGTATGGGCTGCTAAGTTTAATTTTATTAGCCGTCGAACAAAAGATAAAATTGAACAAGACCAAACATCCATGATACAGCATAATATAAGGACTTGTTCTATGAAACAGACAAATATTTGGTACAAATATTTAATCGCAAATCTGAGTCAAGATACGACGCATCGTATAGCATTGCGCTTAATTTCACGTTCTTTTTTCTTATAAAAAGCATTACAGTTTCAAAAATTGAAATTGTTGCAGTTCATTTGTCAGGGTGCCGTCAAAGGCGTAGCGACATAATGATAAGCGTCATGAGGGCAAACAGTCCTGTCACATCTCTAGGAGAATGAATGGACATTTTACAACATCACGTTGTAGTTTTTTTTCACTCTTACGAGAATAAATGGATTTAAAAATTAAACTGGCGCAGTGCTTTTGTCGTCAAGGAACAAGAGTTCATGGTTATAGATGATCATGGGTTAGATACTAGGAAGCGTCCTGGGGATAAACATTAGTATTTTTATATCACTTGAATAGAATAAAAGGACATATTATGACGTCTTTTTCCCCTTTCTACGAAAGAGACTATGGATTTAAAAAATGAACTGGCGAGCCGCATTTGTCAAGAGACGTAGCGACAAGGAGTGGTATGGATGGCCTAGGTTTCATGGGGACCAACATTAGTGTTGTTACACCAAGTTAAGAAGATAAAAGGACGTGTTATAATAATATTCTCCTCCCCTTTACGAGAGAAAGCGTGAATTTAAAAATTCAATTGGTACGGCGCCTTTGAGAGGCATAGCAATCAAGGGAAAAGCGAAGGTAGAGATGGTCATAGAGAAGATTCTTAGGTGACACTATGGGGATAAAACATTAGCGCTTTTATATCAACAAAAATATTTCGGTTGAGCGAAAAAATAATCTTTCCCAAGGTGCCACTCACCATCGTTATATCAAGATCCATTTTTATAGAAATAAACAAGGTTGTGCATATTAGATATCAACACATACCTGAGGGAGGTCTGTTCGGCTCATCAAAGACGAAGTTACTTGGCTATTTTTACCGTAGACCGGCACAGGATTGCAAGACTCTGGTTTCTCCTTAGATGGTTGTCTAATAAACAATAAGAAAGTTTAAATTGATTAATCAAGTGAATAACACATTGTCTTGAAGTTGTAGATAATATAATCGCAAGTCTCATACCTTAAGTTATAGACGACATTCTTATCAGCGCAATCATTCACTGTGGTTCTATTCGATCCAGGAATGACATAGCAGGCAGGGTAGAGGGCGTCACCAGAGAATCCACTTTCATCAAAGACTCCATATCGGTATTTCGCCCACTCCTTGACGAATGCTTTTGCTATTTGTAAACGTATATAATATTAGAAGATTAAATCAAAATTATTAAAAAAATAAATTATGAAAATTTATAATACAAGAGAACATTGCACAATTTTAATTAACTTCTTATTTTATGCTTTTTACCTTTTTATCAATTGTATCCGGTACATGGTTCGATAAATATGTGGTGCTAGTTTCATAAGCCAGATAACATCTACGATACTGAAGTGTACTTTTGGTATTGTGGTTATGTTACTCTGTTAAGAACCCTAGGGTGAACCACATTGGTGACATTGACCAAGTAACCTTCTGATCTGTCGTGGCGCCATCTACCAGCAGCAAAACAAAGTCTCCAGACCCGCTTGACATAGCAATCAAAACAAGGCCGTTAGACCCACTTGACGCAGCAAGCAAAACGAATTCGCCAAAACCACTTAATGGAGCAATCTGCAACTCCCAAATTCGCTTCCCAGCGTACTCACACGCTCCCGAAACGTTTGGAGCTTTAAAATCGTTCGTTTCTCCACCAACTCACGGGTGGGGGAGTACTGTGGTGCTAGCTTCATAAGTCAGATAACATTAACATGAACAAAATTTATCAAAAAAATTATTGATTTTCACAAAATTCGAACTCGTATTCTTCACCTTCACGTGAAAAATACTGAAATCCTTGCATTTTACCGATTGAGATACTACTGCCTGTTGATTTCAATTTTCTTTCCAAACTGCTGAAAATCTATTTACAGTATTATAAATTAAATTTAATTTATGAATTAATATTTGAAAAAACTGTAGTAACATCAAGTGTCATCCACTACAAGTTTAAAATAACATGTATTTGAACTTCAGTGGATGAATAAACAGTATTTTATTAACGACTGAAAATTTGAACAAGATTATTTTATAAAGTGCAAACTAATAGTAAGAATTGAAAATAGATGCTTTATAGACTGTTATAGCCCTCTTAAAGTCTCAAGGCCGTAGTACGCCTCTACTGTGCTTTCTTTGCCTTTTATTTACCGCTGTACCATTTCAAACGCAAGACAAAGATATGAAAACTTAGATCAACGAGTCATATTATCTTAAGTAAATAAGATGAAAGTGCAAATCATTGTAACATTTAAAAGTGCTCATTGTAGTGCTTGTCAGATTTAACGTCAGATATAAAGTCAAGATTCTTTAAATCTTTTCAGATATGAAAATTCTTTATATCACATCAATTTTGAGTTATTGTTTTTTATAGCATCAATTTTGACATAAGTAAGAATGCTGATAAAATTTCAGAAGTTGTACAAATAAAGATTTGGGTATAATTTTGGGGCTTTCAAAAATGTTATATTACAAAGTGGGGGCTCTTTGCTCGCTTTCGTTCGCCAACCCCAATGTTGTACACAAACCATACATGTCCGTATGTTAGCGGGGTTTTCAGAAGGATTGATTCCCTTCCTTTAGACGACAAAAGTAAATGGAAACAGGTGGTTTTAAAAAGGTCGTGAGCAAAAAATTTCAATTCCAAGCGTTAAAAAAATATAATTTATTAGTTAAAATTGAGACGAAACAGGTTCATGGTTTTAACTTTTTCCGCTGGAATAAAGAGTTAAAAAATGGCTAAGCAAAATGAAAACTTAAAACAAAGAAAGATTCAACTTTTAAAAAACCGTTAATTCTTTATTTGCATCCCCCCCTCCTTTTCTTCTTTTGATATCATTGGACGCCCAATTACTATTAAAAAAAATACAATGTGGTTTAAACATGAATATTGCTTAGGTTTTTCGGAGATTGCCAACCGAGAGACAAAAAATTTCCATGACTCGAAAAGGTAACCGGAAAGCTATACATTAGTGTTACCACAAGTATCAAAACATAATATTAATAAATAATATTCCTTTATATAATCATTTTTATTAACTTACTGTTAAGGCTTTATTTTTTCAATTTTTGTCACCGTTTCAACGCTAAGTGCAATATTTATACTTTTTATCACGTAATAATAATTTTAATTGAATATTTCATACAATAGTGGGAAAATAAATCACAAATATCATGAGTCAAATGACTCGCTATTGGTTAATCACAAAGCAAATGAAACGCAATCTTCAGACAAAATTTTTAAATAAATATATAGAGAAAATACATTTTTTTTTACATTCTCTGAAAATTCAAATATAAATATACCGTTTCAATGATTACCAATTTTTTTTAACTTTTTAACTGTTTTTTTTTTTCTGTTTTCAATGAATATATTTTAAAACAAAAATTTTCATTGTTGAATTGAAACTCAAATTGTTTGTTTTCTTGCTACTGATATTTCACTATATATAACTATATATAAGATTTTTCCCATTCTTGATAGCCAAAATATTGTTACAAGCGGGCGAAGGCCGCTGAAAGCGCGGAAGGAAAAGCGTTTGGTGACGGTGTCAAAGAGCTTGGCGCCAGCCGGGTCGGTTTGGCGAAAGGAATAGTCGGGCAGCCCCTGGATATCTCGCAGTGATTTCCGAAGCTTCTCGTCTCCTTTGCCCGGTTATATAAGAAACGGGCTACCGCGTTCGGCAGTTCCTCCCTCTCGGAAGAGAAGCGTCTCGCTGGACTAGCGGATTCTCGCTTGTTATTAGTGAGCTGTGTTTACGTTTGCTGTTAGCGTTGTGTTATTGAGCTCATTGTGATTTGCTGTTTACTGTGCTATACGATAGCTGTTTTGCAGTCTGCTTTTATTGTGCGTAAGGCTTGCATTTACGCTGTAAGTGACTGTTGACTGCTGGATTGTGTTTATCTGAAGTTTTACTTTATCAAGTCATCCTGTAAATAGCTGTAAATAAATTTGTTTGTGCTGTTCTCAAATAAAGTCCATTCAATCCGAACCCGCTACGCTAAAAACGTAACAATATCAAGTTTAATTTTCCACGTGGGGCTCAATATAAAGTATGATTTTAATAAAATTTCAGAATCAAACAGTATTAAAAAATTCATTTAAGTTCTCTTATTTTTAAGCACTAAAACACTGTTCGTTCCGCCACTAAAACACTAACACTGTTCGTTCCGCCGATGTGACGAGAATTATATACAAGGAAAACTGGAGAAATGCACAATACACTCATCAGAATGGCTCAATTTATATGAATTCTAAAATATTATAACATATCTCTGTCCAAACTAAAAGTGTAAAAACATTTTGCTGAGAAAATCATCAAAACCAAGTAGGACAACACATATAATTGAAATTCGTAACAATAACTAATCCATGCGAAGTAACTGGTCTTCAAAGACAGCTAATCACAAATAAATCCTGCGTACCTCTCTCTGTTCCTTTGTTGGACAGAAACTCTTCCGGTACATGAATCCTCAATCCGGGTTTGCCGCATCCTTTGTTCTGCAGAGTGTACGGTCCGCTGAACGGGTCTTCCGAGGTGAGGATCACGTCTGGATTCGCGAAATAACTGCCATCAGAAATCCACTGTAACTGTGGCAGAGTGGATCGGTACTTTTTGGGGACGGCGAAAACGATTTCTTTGAAAAAGGTCTGGCCACGGGTGGCGGTATTAAGCACCTTAGATGCATTGTTGAAAAGGATCTGGAATGAAAACAATTTTATTAGCATAATTATAATCTACAATACCATTCCCTTTCCTTCCCACTTTAATCTAAAAGTATCAATCAATTTTTAATAAATTCAAAGCCAATAATACTTTCGATGCGATATACTTTTATACCAATACTTTTAATACAATTTTTAATCAGATTTGGAAGAAAAAAATGAAAGTTCTATAAAATTTCAAAATTATGTCTTGTCTTCTTTAGGAACCGAGATCTGGAGATTCTTTTGTGGAATTCCATACGACATTATGTCCTGTTGGTACATTCGAAGTGCTGAAGTGTGTTAATATCTTTTTAAAGTTTGCTTGTAGTGCAAATTGATAACTAGTTGAAAACTGAACTCTATTCATTATACCTTTTATTGGATTAGTGATTCGCTATCTGCTCATATTGTTAACTTCCACAAGTGCTGTTCATTGTGTATATTTTTATTTCTTATGTTTTCTGGAATATTCGGGAAAAGAAATGTTCTTTAAAATTGCTTAGAATCGTATTATGACTGATTTAATTTCGAAATGAATTATATAATTTAATTATAATCAAACATAAATATTCCAGGAAAAATTTGATAAACAAAAGTTTCTATATATAGTAAAACATACTGAAAAATAATTTCTTTTAAAATTATATGTACATATATATGCACACATACATGAATAACACTTTTTTTTTAACTTTGTAAACAAAGTTGATATTCTTGAACAAAACTGACCCTTTTGTTTTAATGAATGCAATTATTTGTCAAAAGTTATAACGATAAAGGCTAATATATCTTTTATACAAATCTATATTTTTTTGAAAAAAATTGAGGAAATTAAGCATAAGAACTCTTTATGACAGGAGGGTGGTTACTATCGACATAAAGTTCAAAAACACTTTTTTGCCATTTTTAAAATTAACATTTCCTTCTTTTAGAATTCGATAGAATTTTCATACCTTTTATTTCGAAATATATACACTTTCTAAATTTGACGCTTAAGAGTTTGAAGAAAACCGAGTCCATTAAATTCATAATTTTTTAATTTTTATTGAATAACCTGATGGAATTTTTGAAAAATGCATTCCATATCAATGATTAAACAACTAGGAAAATTAACATTCCGGGTGAACAACCTGGTCGCCAAGGGCGACTAGTTTCGCAATAAAAGCAATATTTATTCAGAAAGATAGTTTCTGGAAAAACATTAGAAATATTAAGCTGTGTCGAAAAGTTTGGAATTCTGTATTTATTTTTGCACGTGCTATCTGCTAACATCTTAATTGTCGTTATCTTTGGATTCTATTGATTAAAGCAGTCTTTTTGCATACCCAATGCTATGTAAATAATCAGTCATAGTTAATTCTATAATGTATACAAATTCAAACATCGTTATTTATTTGTCCTAATAAAAAGAGTTGTTTTTCCACGTATCCCCCCCCCCGAATAATTGTTCGTTTTTGTACCCCAAAACTACTTTTTTCCTACGATTCTATCTCGCTAAGAGGGAAAGCACAGAAGGATTCGTGCATTTCTGGGATTCTTCTTCTTTCTTTGGCACTGATCAGATTACTTTTAGATAAGATACTTTAGATGATTTTAGATTAGATAGACCGATAGATACCCTTCGGTATGTTTTCGTTCAGTATTTTTTCTCCACGTGTATTTGATGGCCTCGCCATTCATAACCATACAATTTTACCTCAAAATTGCTAACTGAATGCTCATATGGCTGGTTCAAGAGGGGGGGGAGTCTCAGGAGTGGCATAAAAATATCTTTTTTTATATAATATCATTAAGTATGACCAAGATTATCTACTTTTATTACTCCCAAAATGTCATTAAAAAAGTTCATTAACAATTAAAAACGGTTTTAATATAGAAAAAAAATGTTTAAAAAAGATAATAACTAAATTTTAAGAATAGAAATCTTAAATATTCCATACATTTACTATAATTCAATATTTAGGAACATTACAATAAACAATATTTTAATATGAATAAGTATCGTTTTCTGGAAATATCACGATTTATTCGCAGTTTTTATGCCTTCTAAGTGCACGTAAAATAGGAGTCCATTTCATTTTTAAATGTAAATATCTCTTTTCATCCTTCTCACCTCCATTTTGACTAAGTAACTGTATCCTGGATGCATGCGCAAAAAGCGTAGTTTTAGTATCCAAGAAAGTAGAGTAATTATTTTTCATTTTTTCGACAGACTTCGGCTTTCTAAATTTTACTTTTTTTTCTATTCCTATTATTAGTTGACCACTCTCCCTATATTATATATATATATATATATATATATATATATAGTACAAATTTTCAATTGCTGATAAAATACTTTTTATTCATCCATTTACGTTCAAATACATTTTTTAAAACTTGTAGTGGATGACATTTGGTGTTAATGCAGTTTTTTTTCCAAATATTAATTCATTAATTTGGTTAATTTTTATTTATTAATTAAAAACCAACTTTCCTACAAAAAATCTTCATTTTCTCACCGCCAAATCTGTAGGACTTTACAGTTTGTTTGTTTGTTTTACCCCCGTTATAATGAGGTTAGGCTTAACGTGCTTTCAGCCAATTACTTCAGGCGATTCTGTTTATTTTCTTAGTGTTTGATGCATTTAAAATGAAACATCGTTAATTAATCGTTTTTTCGGATTCATTTCGAATGACTTTTGAATTAAGATAAAACAGAATAAAGGAATTTAAAAATTTTCAATCTATATCGCGTTACCCCAACTGGTTTAGAAAATCCTTGCATACGCAGTGTGATGTGATTTATTTTCAACGGAAATGGGATTTGATTTTGTTGTGGCCAGAGATAATTTTTCTGATAAATTATATTAATCGTAATTATTTAATAAATAGGAAAATAATTTTTTTTCTTTGTTGACCTAAGTAGGAACTGACTTTAATTTTTTCTTATATTACTTATTTTTATATAGTTTCATCATTTTCAAATGTAAAAAAAAATATCAACCGCTTCAGATTTTTATTTTCTATATTAAATTACGAAATTTTTTATTACGCATTAATTCATGAGATGCACTTCAGCAATTGTTTTAGGCAGGAAGAAAATAGCATTATTAGTCAATTAACAGCCATCTTAAATCAAATGCAGAAAAGGATAATATCCGAACACAATATACTTTTATCACTAAATCTTATCTAGATATGAGATATCTTGTAACAATAAATTAATCTGATTATTAGTATTACTGTAATTGCTTATTACCGTCTTGTATCAACCAATTGTGAACTATCTAAATCAGTACGCATTAGCATTAATGGAAGCCTGATGCTCTCTGCCATTCAAGTCTTGCCAATGAATAGTTATTAAAATGTTTTATTTTTTTCTAAATAAATTTTATTTTAGAATTACGTTTCTTAACATGCTTTAATTTTTTTTTTATATATTTCCATTATATTATGGTTTGTACATCTTAATTTGTGAAATTACTGCATAGCATTTTTAAGGCTTAAAATATTCTTAAACAGATTTAAAAAAAGGTTAAATCTTTGAAGTGTAAACCTTTTTTTTTAACCATGGATCGCAATTTTGACGTATATGACTTTAACCCGTTAAGCAGGAAACAATAGTTGAAAATATGGCAAGGCACGCAGTAAAACTATCAAAAAGAAAGCAAAATTTTCGACAAGAGCAACACCTTTTTCTTTTAACCCTACCAACGTTAAAACATGGAAATTGTCAAAACCTCAAATTCTAATAATTTTTTTTAACAATGACAAAGGTTTATGTGTGCATATTTTGATATGCAAAGAAGAAAAATTGAATATTACATATACATTACGGATCGTATAAGTCATTTGTAATTTTTGTTAAATTTTTCACATTGTTAAGGTCTTACCTCCTCTTTTGACTAAATTCTGATAGAATCAATAAAAAGAATTAAGAAGTGAATCATTCTTGGCTTAAGCTTGTTTTGATTTTATTATTATTATTAGTTTTGAGGGGGGGGTTGCATAGGAGATAATAATTGGTAAGGTCAGTATAATTTTCAAAGCAAGAAAAAAATATTTAAACTCAATCCAAATAAATTTATACATACGTATTGCGACTAATATCTGTAGTATTGTGAAACTAGAAAGCAAAATTCAATGATAATTTGTGATTTTTTAAAATTATGTGGCATTGCATTGAAGTCTTGTTAATAATTGAGAGAACGTCTTCAGTTCTTTTTGTAAAAAATCATACTTTAAAGTCTCATCTTCGTAAAAAATTTCGTAACTTTTTTTAAAAAGAATTCTATTCGATTCTAAAAGATTCTATTCGAATTATGCTATCTGCTGCTATCTAATCATACTATCTAAGAATGTAGTAAGAAAAATATTTAATCTTGCCTTAGGTTGGTGGACGTGAAATTTGCACAAAACACGGATAGTGTTCACATTTTGTTTAGTCGGATTTAAAAATAAGCATTTCCTTTTGCAAAACTAATTAATGACTCAGGATCTTTTTTGCGATCGCAAACCTCTCGAACTGACCAGGAGCTGCAGAGAATTAACACGAAATTCTGCTTTTCCATATCTCAGATATTCTAATTCTTACGACTCTCGTCTCTGGAAAAACTGCCGACACGGCTCCACCTTTAGATAAAAAGTTCCATTCATTTGATAAAAACCTTACTATAGGGCACAAACTGCGGTTGGTTTTTCAAAGGTATTCCGGGAAGAATGGGATAAAAGCCGCGGCGTCAGATAAGCCGATTTGATACCCCCGTGGACAAAGTGGACACTGAGTCGTTGAGAATATCAGTTGGGGGTCACTAAGAAAGCGTGAGTCATCGGTCACCAGGAAGAAAGAAGTCTCGCGTGATGATTTGTGACTGTTATTTATGTCATAAATTAAGACTGTAGGAGCTCCGAAACTTAAGTCCATGATTATTCGTCAATGAGTCACGTTTGCACGGTTTACATATTTCATGTACTGCAAGTACCACCTGTTAAGGCACTTTTCAGTTTAAAAATGTTTTTAAATCACTTAATGGGATTTCTGTGTTGGCATCATGTTTAAATGAAAGCAATACTTTTAATGTACAGTAGAACTTAGTTAATTCTAACCCGCCGGTTCGAAAAGCCACTCGCTCTGCTTCCTTAATATGCTTGAGTTTATTTCTTTTTGGTTTATGTATTCAATAAAAACATCAAAAATGTAATTAGAACTTTGAAAATCAGAATCTGTCAGTTGTTCGAAATGTTTCTCTTTTTCCTTAATTTTTTTTTTTTTTCTGTAGCGTTAAAATACTGTTTAAATTTGTTTTAAAAATTCCATTTTTACATTCAATGTAGGAAGGGGAAAAATAGCATAGTAAACATATTAGTTGCGAATTAGTTTTATTTTGATGCTTTATCGTACAATTTTATATTATACGATTAATGTTATTTAATATTTATTTATTACAATTATTTTTTAAAGTTATAATTTCTACTTCATTTATTAAAACTACTTCTACGCATTTATTATGTATTACTTATTAATAACTACGAAAAAAATTCTTATTCTTCTTTATTATTTAAAAATTGTCTGTTACTTATACTATATTCATTCTTATAATCAGATTTTTTTTAAAAATTTAACTCCTTGGATAATTTTTTGTTGCCGTCGAATTAGAGCTAATATAAATTGTAGTTTAAATCCGATTTTACATAATTTCAACCATGCATAAAGCTCACCACATCTTTAAAGTTTCTTAGACTTTTTTAAAACATTAAACTTCCCTTTAAGTTCCACCCCCTTCCATTTCTCCAAAAATATAATACGGCTAACTTATTAAAAAATTAAGTTATTTGAAGTAATAAATATTTTATTTTAATCTAAAATCTATCTATTATATCTATTAAATATAATATCTTTGTGGTAATAAATATTAAGGGGATATTGATACTTATTACTTGTTTAAAAATTGGCAGTTAGGAAGTGAAATAACATTTAATGTAAACGCTTAACTTTATGAACTAAGCCAACCATTTCTGGCATGTAAAACTAGTTCTGCTGCTGAAATTCTTTGCCTTTTACTACATTTTTAAAATGTTATCTACAAATATACAAATAAAGTGAATGAATAACAAGAATGTTATCTACAAAAACATGTTTTCGATAGCGAATTAAATGATGAAACAGTATTTTACGTACGCTATTTCAACTTAATATTGTAACATTCTCAATTACTCAGTCTTTGTATTATCTGACTTCGTCAAAAATAATTATCCGTAAAACGAAGGAATAATTCAATTTTCCTGGATCAACAAGACTGTGTCAATGATAGTCAATAACGATTCATTAATAACTATTAAATCTGACATTGTCTTTGGCTTGTATTTTCAAATTAATGCAATCTTTTATGAAAGTTCAGTTAGACGTTTAAATAATTTTTGAATGAATTTATGCTTAGTTTATTTTTAAATCATGCATTTACTCATGCGAAGTTAAATAGGCGATTTTATGAATTTTCTATAAATGTCTTTCTTAAAATGGACACAATTTTTTATTGGATTTCTTTATAGTTATAATTATATTCCATATATTTAGAAATGTACAAAAGACCAATACCCTATCCTTAACAAGTGTGCCCCAGAGGGAACGGGCCCCTGACCACCCGAGGGCAGAAGTCTGACTTCTAACTCACACACATCACGAACCCTTTTTACGGGGCTGATTTCATTCCTTCATCTACAGATCGTAATTTAGATCTGGAACAGAGAACGATCTCCTCTGACCCAGTACCTCCATTGGTATTACTTTCGACATGGAGGACTTTGGGACCAAGAAAAATTTAACGTGTGCTAGCCACCACATACACGGATGCATTCAAATCAACGTAATTCAAAAACGCTACGTTCGAAAATTATTATTATTATTAAAATTATAATCCCATGAAAATGTTGTAGTCAATCGATTGCCAGTTAAGACAGAAAAAAAATTAATGGTTTTCTTCAGTATACTACGAAGTTTAAAACATTTATGTGTGGGACAAAAGATAAAAATTGTGTACTCGGGGTGTTGACGGACTCCGCAGAGGACAGGCACTTTTATGCGTGGTAGAGGTTAGTTCAGTTATATTGAAGTCCCGTTTTAAAGCATCACTAGAACTATTTT
>JAOUZG010040071.1:2554292-2576782 GCA_026289955.1 Argiope argentata | reverse complement strand
AATATTTTAAGAAATTTATCTCAGGATTTTAGAAATATTTCTATTTATTAAAAATTCTAAACAATAATGGCACACTAAATTCCATTTTGGTTGCGATTATTCATATGAATCACCATGCTTAATTTTTAATAATTTTTTATGCTGATATAACTGAGCTGCTTTTAAAATATCTACCAAAAATATAGTATTCTGTTTATCTTCATGGTCTTATCTGTGATCTTCACTAAATAAATTCGCGTTGATTTGAGTTTAAAAACGAATTTTGATTGATGAGCGCATTTTTGAATAGAAATCCACGCGTACTCTAAGCGCAACGCAAATCACAATCACGTTTCTCTAGAATAAACAATGACCCTGTCATTTTTGCACTTGTATTAACGTAGTGATCAAATATGTCATCCATTAGAGCGGTCTGGTATATATTTTGGCCTAAATATTTTCTAAGTCCGATTGCATTGCATGCATGATCGTTCTCTTCTGCAATATTTTAGCTACACAGTGACATGAAAAGAATTATACTCCCCCCACCTCCTGGCATTTCCTAGTGCAACTTTCGCACTTCAGCTCAAGCGTCAGTTGACTTTAATTTCACCAAAATAGAAGTGAGATCAGAGGAAATATGATAATTGTTTTCAGTATTCTCTTTAACTTTCTATGTTCGGCAACCATTAACTTTTTCCCGCTCTTCCCACTCGCTTTCCAAAACAATTTAAATGTCTTCACGTAGCGCAATATTTTCATACCCAAGAATTTAGAAGAAGAAAAAATCATTTCGCTGAGTTTGTATACTTTTTTTAAAAAACGCACACAAAATGCGTTATGCGTTGAGTGACGTTGAAAAACTCGCGCATCTTGAAGAGGCTCAAATAAGTTAGAATGAGGGAATTATGAGAAAATAACTCAGCTCCACAAGCTGTCTGGGAGGGGGCAAAAAGCCTCCTCTCATTACAGAGATGTTTGCGTTCTAAACTACAACATAGGATATTCTATTTTGAATGCTTGCTATCTTTAGAATTTGAAGGAGTTATTTCGTTATGGAATCAAATTAAGTAAGGATTTACTTTCCTTTATTTACCTTGCCGCCTTTGAACACTAGATCGTTAGTCGGGAATGTTGGCGGAGATCATTTTCTGTTAGAATTCCAAAATATAATTTAATGCTCATAACATCCTCACGAAAGTATTTGAAACCTTTTTGAATCTGAAATGCTGACTTCAGGTCAGTTCTATTAAGGCCCGTTTTTTAAAGGAAAACTAGGGAAGGAATACTAAACAATAATCAGAAGACGAGAACGACACCTGAGCTGGAATCACCCTTTCCTTTCTGTATCAAACCAGCGAGAGGGCGCTGAACCGTTTAATGAAATTCTAAAACAGCGTCATGAATTTTCGGCTGTTTCAGATTCACAATGATGACTTACAATTGCCAGAAATTACTGAGAATTTCTGTTTTTATTAAAATACTTATTTATACAAAAGCTTCTGCGCCTTTTCTTTCTCTTAAAACTACGAAAAATAGTCTTTCTGTAGAGAGCTATTTTAATGTAAACTGCAGTTCAGAGGGTTGAACTTCAAACTGTGTTATGCCATTAACACAGCTACAGCTATTCTGTAATTAAAACAATTGCGCTATGTTAATAACCCTATAATTGTAATGCTAAAATCTTCCTAATGGAATCGAGTTCGGTTATTTCATAGTGCAATTAAAATCTGAAGGATCTGAGTAATCTATTTCGATTTGCTCATTGTATTTTGCGGTAATGTAATTTCACTTTCAGATTCCTCAAGAGAAATATGCAAATATAAAAAAAAATATCTTTAAAAAAGAAAAAAAATACAAATTTTTAAATACTTGAAACAATGAAAGTGGTTTAAATTTCATTGCAATATTAATTTTTTTAAAGTTATAAATTTTTCTTACTTCTAAAATTTATCAAAAAAATTTGCAGGACATTCTAATTTGGTACCATTAAAAAGATAATTTTTTAAATTGTAAATGGATGCAAAAATTATTTTCCCGCAACATAATTTTTATGAGTTTTTGGGTAAAATGCTAATAATCTAGCCTAATTTCTTTTTTTTTTTTAATTGAATAGGTACACACGCATTCTTCGCTATGAGTAGGTAGAGATCATGAATAATGAATTTTTTCAAAGAAGTTGGAATTCAACCTTTTAAAATAAATTTAATCTATTACACTTTATAAAGGAATAGTTAAATGTTAACTCTTTTATTGATTTTATTCACAATTTTGTATTGAATGCATTATCGCTAATAAAATAATATCTATGCAGATGTATAAAAACAAAACATTACCAATAGATAAAGCTGTTGTTCAGAAAGAAAAAAAAGTGTCATTTTATTGAAATTGTGTCATTTGTGCTCAGTATCATTTGCGCTAACTCATTAGAGAGTGTCATTTATGCTCACATGGTAGGTTTACTGGGATTTAATTACCTTTGGCAGGAAAACTAGGCGTGCATCTAGAGGGGCTAAAGAGATTGCACGTTTCTCGCATTGATAAGATTAAGTGAGATAATTAAGGGTCCTTCACTTCGAAATATCCGCCTTTTTTTTCTCACGGTAAAACTGATAAATTTTCTTTAAGAACACTAGTAACATTTTTGAAAGTTTATTTTACATTAGGGAGGGTTTAGATTAAATTTAGAGGGAATATATATATATAGCAAAGATTTTGTGGTTGTTTATGATTTCTTAATGCAACATAATGCAATATTAAATAATTATTTTTCCATTAATTTAATTTTAATTGAAAAGTTACAGCAAATCAAGACTTAATGCCAATGTAAAAGCGATAATAAATATCGAGATGTTCTCAAAATACTTTGTTAACAGAGAAAAGGCTAATAATTTTAATCTCTTCTTCATAAAAATCCCTTTTATCATAAACGATAGTTTACTTTAGGTTCAAAAATTGTCTCGAAAAGTATTTTTTCCTTCTTTCTTATAGCATATCTATATGCATGTGTATATGTATGCATATTGTATATAGTATTCCTTTATAGTAGAATCTAATTTACATAGGTAAATACCATTTAGTAAAGCACGGATTTATTAGGAATCAAATAAATACAAAAATTAGATAACTCTCAGTGAAATGTCTGAATTAGGATGCGATCTTAAATATTTCCTTAATTAATATCGTTATTCCCTAATTATCAAACTCCAAGTAAATTTGGAACCCGCATTTAAAGCCTAATTAAATCCTCTAATGAGTCTTAGACAATAAAAATTTCTTCAGCTCCTCTTTCATCGTTTTCAAAACCAGTTTTTTTCCCTCCCCTAACTGATTTTATTTTAATGTTTATTTTATAATCAGCTTTAATTAGCACATTAAAAATGTGCTGCTTAAATTGGAATAAGAAACTATTTATACGATAGAGAGTTTCATTAGCGTAGTGATATCTAGCGATTTAAATTCAAACTTGAATGCTTTTAACAATTTCTTTATTAAAAAAAATCCTATACCTTTTATTTAAAGGCCAATTAACTATTGGATCAAATATTTTAAATTTTTTCCCACAGAATTATAATATTTTATAATATAAAATCAACAAAAGTAATTAAGAATGTAACAGGAATAATGTTCTAAAATTTATGATACACTTGATTTTAAAAATAAAAAATACCTAATTGAATAATTTTAAGTACACAGCCTTACAAATAAAATAATTCTGCAATTATTCAAAAAAAAAAAAAAAATCTTGTTTTTTATAGTTGCAGATAACTAGGCGGTTATGTATTTCAATTATTTGAAAATCCGTCAACATTTATCTAAAAAAACTAATTCAATACACTGAATTTGATTTTTCTTTATATAGGTAAGCTATTACATTTGCTTTATCATTTATTTGTTTATTAGTCAATTCTTATGTGTTTATATCTCGGATTATGAAAAATTGTTAATCATTCAGTTCTCGATTAAAATCCATTTGTCTAATAAGTTTCATATTAAAATATTATATATTATTATACAAAAAAATAAATAATTTTCAATTTAGGTCAACAAAGAAAAATTTTATTTCAGTTTCATTTTATTCAAAAATTACAATTCATATAATTAATTGATTATAAAACTATATTTGACAAAAGCAAAATCAAGCCCATATCCGTTGAAAATAAATCAAAACACAACCAGAAGAAAGGTAACGCAAATGTGTGAATTTTTTACGCCAGTTAGGGTAACGCAAAACAGATGAGAAATTTTTAATTTTCTTCATTCTGTATTATTTTAATTCGAAAGTACTTCAAAATGACTCCGAAAAATTGATTAATTAACAATGTTTCATTTTAAATGCATCAAACATTAAAAAAATACACAGGATCGCTAGAAATAATCGGCCCAAAATATGTCAAGCCTAACCTCATTACTGTGGGGGAAAAAGAAACTGAATTCGCTATTTATTTGGCGATGGGGGATAAAAGTTTTTGGGGAGAAAGTTAGTTTTTAATTAATTAATTAAAATTTAATGAATTAATATTTGGAAAAATTGTATTAACATCAAGTGTCATCCACTATTAGTTTTAAAAAATGTATTTGAATAAAAAGTATTTTATTAATGATTGAAAATTTGGACAAGATTATATATATATATATATATATATATATATATATGGGGATTGCAAGCTAATAATAAGAATTCAAAAAATATAGATAAAAGCTATTTTAAAAAACGCTAACTACACACAATTTTCTCCATTATTTTATACTAAATTACAAATTGATCACATTAGACTAATAGCTGGTTCGCCAGTAATATTTTTCAGTTTACACTAATTGTTTTAAGTATTACTTTTATTATGTTTATAATTCTCTTCAAGAAATATTTGTGAGCATCAATTATTAACCCTTTGGATTCGGAAAAGTAATTCGACGCACACATATTCACCTATAAGAAATACTTTTTTAATGCACCGAAAAATAAACATAATTGTTTTCAGTTGAATTTTCCCATTTAATTAATTTGCATCTTACTATTCCACAGGTATTTTTATGAATCTAAGTTATATACATTTATAAAACGTCAAAATGATGCACCGTCTTGAATGGTGCAGGAGAGTCGCCATCCGAGTCTAATGGGCTAATAGATAATACATTTGTTGTTAGGAGCCTCGCTATCAACCTTACACTTCCACTGATTATTGTTCAAATTTTAAGACATTCGTCTCGTAACATTAACCTGTATCAATGCTAATTATCAATCGTAATATTTTTCATGTAAACAGTACCTTTCTTTAGCTTTCTTCAAAAGGAGAAAATCATTTTTGATAAATCAATACAGATAGATTAAATATTTGATAAATCGATGAAATATATAGAAATTTATCCAAAGAAAAATGTTTACAAAAATTAAATTTCAAGAAAGAGTTACACATATTAATTGCATTAAAAAGATTATTTAAAAAAAAAAACATTTAAACGATGTAGAATTTTTTTTCGTGCGGTTCTTTCGAAAATTAACACTTAAAAGTCAAAAACTCAATTAATAAAACACTAATAAATATCTTTAAAAAATCACTTGGGGGTACATTTTTTCTCCAGTAATATAATTGTGACAGATTTAATAGTTCTCCATTAAACAGTTTGGTAAAAGAATCAAAACACACTCTTCTCTATTATTAACAGAAATAATTAGCTATATAGTTAGTTTGTCCACTCCCCATGTCCTTTTGTTTCAAGGTCACCTTCATCAAGGTTGTCACGAAAAAACTCTCAATACTAACCTTATCTAAACAATTCACCACCCAAGAAAAAATAATTACAACCGTATTTTCTCACATTTCGTTTGTTGTAAGCACAACCCAACACAGCATGATGTCTCCTAAACAAGCTGGCCCTCCTAACGATCTCATGATGAAGCTTCAGCACCTGCCTCCCCCCTCTTTTTTTTTTTCCATCATTGAGTCGGCTTCTTCAATTACAAGTCTTGATGAACTCAGCGATGATGAAGAGTCACGTGCCGGTTACCACGTGGCGTTTCTCTGCAGACAAGTATTTTTATCATCTGCCCCTTTCTCAACCCCCAAATGACAAATGCACTTCATTTCTTCCCCACCCCACCCCTCTTTCTTTTCTTCCTTTTGGGACATCTGGAGAGGGGGTGCTCGAGAACGACCATGTGTGCGACACGGGATATACTTAGAAGGTGTTCCGTTTGCTTTGGGGTGGAAGTAGGGTTGTCGAAGAATTATGATGCGAGTAAAAATGGTACTGAGTACAACAATGGCACTATAGAAACTTACTATACAATATACTATTATCGTTCAGAAATTTTTTGAAAATAATTAACCTAGAGTTATAGCATTTTCAACGTATTTTTTTTAAAAATGCAAATGCGTTGACTATCTTTTAAAGTAGATTAAAACAAAATTTATTGCTTTTAAAGATATTTAAAAGTTTGTAATTTTCCTTTTTACATTTTAAAATATTCTAAAAGAAGTACTCAATTTTTTTATATATATATTTTCCCCATATTATCATATAAAAATACATTTGAAATAAACAGGGTATAACTTTATAATTACACTTTTAATGTTAACTTTTTAGAAACATGCATCGAATTTGTATTAGAATTTCGTGCTTTCTTAATATTAAAATTGACTTTTTATTATCTAAAAAAATGGAACGTAAGACGTAAACCAAATTTTACTTTTGGGTTTAACATTATTCTTTATAATTTTTATATAATTCTTCAAAAATAAGAAGGAATTTCAAAGATATCTAAATCTAATTAGAGCATCGTTTTCAAAAAGAAAAAATATATATATGCTTAGTCCTCTGAATCTTTTAAATGTGATTATACTAAACCACACGTTTAATAATATTATTTCAGTCATATATAAGCATATATTTTAGAAATTAAACATTTATTTAAGTTAATATTTGGCCTCTTAATATTATTATCACAAAAATCGGTCAAAAGTTTTAGAAATGTGACTCATTCAAAAATTCATATTAAGAAAACATCAGTTTAAAATTTTAAAAAATGAGAGCACCAGAAGAAAATGTTTCTTAAAGGTTAGTAGAGCTATATTTTAATAGTAACAGACTTGATAAACTTCTAATTATAATAAAGACGTTTGTGTGTCTTGTATCCCATAACACAAATGTTTTGGAAAATGTAAATGTATGCCGCAGAGCGATTTTTTAAAAATATATTAATGAAATATAAATTAAAACTCACGTGAGAATGTGGTGTCTTTTTAAAAATAGTTTTCAAAAATATGCTTGAACAAATATAATTTTAACTCTTCTTTCAGAATTTGAAAAATTGTATTTTGCCATCAAATTAAATTCCGTGAAGGGTTTTCCCCCCCTTACGATTTTTTAATTATTTTATTTTGCGTCATTTCTGTTAAAACATTCTTGCAATGAAATGTAAATCCTTTCCATTCTCTTAAATATTTAAACAGAAGAATTTCTTCTACTGTTGAAAAATTCGTGAAAGGGAAATTTTATTTAACTATTTACGTAATTTGCATGAAAGAAATAAGAAAAGGAAACGACATCTCAGCAAAAGACATTATAAAATGGACTGCCCGAATACTAAGGTTTCTAATTGCATTATGACGTCATGGGAGTCGATTTCATTTCGGAGATTCATAACAATAAAAACATGATTTTATTACCCGTCACAATTTTCCGTTTAAAAATGAACTGAAGGAATTCTGAACATAGTAAATAAGAGGTTAACATGAAAAAGATTAAAATGAAATCTGCTATGTTTATTTCAATGTATTATGTCAGAACATAATTTCTTGAACGGCCAAGCACCGCGTACTCGCGCAAGTTAAATTATATTTTTATTCATTTTAATTTTTTCATTGAATGAGTCACTTTAGTATTGCCAACGATCCAAAAAAACTTTGTCTTGCATATATTGTTAAAAGAAATATCACATTTCCTGTTTATTTCATTTCGTATAATTACGTGATCAAAATGACATTTTTCTTGGTTTTATTTGCTGTAGTCATTAAATTATTTTTTAAAATCAGAGCTTTTGTAAATGTAATGACAACGCGTTATTAAAAGCTGGGTTTTTGAGAGGCTGGTACGGGTGATAAAATTTCAATTGTTCACCTACGGATTTTTGTTGAGCCAAAAACCACATCCCAAAAACAACATCATATTCTGACATAATAATTAAACACAATATTTCAACAAATCAGCAGGTCGTTAGCACAGAGAATTGCAAAATCATTCCATGATATGCAATCGAACTATTCCCCAGTTTATATTTCACAGAAATACACCTTTCTTACTTGGAGTAAGATGTCCTGGGAAAGTTTACATGAAAGAGATGACCACACAGGAGCAAACACTGGGGGGTATGAGGGGTGGGAAGAATATCTTTCATCTACGAAGACATCCCTCATTCAAAATGACAAGAACATAAAGCCGCTTCCTGGCAGGGAGGCGTTCATTCAATAAATCGGATCAGTTAAAGGGTTGGACGTGTCGTTCCAGGAAACAGGGATCCTATTCCACGTAAGGTGTGGTTGATTAATCATTCCAGTTTCCTTTTTACTACGAATGACTAGTGCAGGAATTCTAGACTGGAAGTACAAACATTTCTTTTTTTTTTCTGTCTCTCTACTAGAGGGGGTGACTAGTTCAGAAAAAAAAAATTAAATATTTGTTTAAATCCTTGAATTGTGGTAATTTGATTATTTGGTTTGTCTCTGTTTGTACTGATTGCCGTTGGTCAACGAGCTGGTAAGTCCTTAGAGCGATTTTCCTCGTATGCTGAGATAAAATGTTCTGTTTTCTATTAATAAACGAATAACGTGCGTTAATGTACAGTTGTCCGTGAAGGATAAATATTTATTAACACAAATGGAATATTTGTGTCAGTTTACGAATAAATGAATAGCGAGTTTTACATTGATAGTTGGATACATTTAATAGCTGATAAAATAAAGATAAAAAAAAACTTTAAAATAAAAATACAGCTGGTTTTGAAAAATGATGTGGGAAGAGAGCCTGAACTTTCATTATCTGACCCTGAAACTTGCAATATCTATAGGGTCCGACCAGATCCTATATGAGTAACACATTATAGGCATTTCGGACCCTTTCTTTTCTTCTGAGAGGATTCAAAATTTTAACGCAGTTATGTTGTTGTTGCTACAAATGGCACTTGCCATTGATAAGCGTGCAGACAGCCGTCAGTGATTTTAAGCCGAATGAGCGTCTCTTGTTTTTGTAGCGCCAATTTGTACGACTTAGCTACACACTCATCACATTCGCTTGCACAGACCCTTTTTGCAGAGGTACACATCTCGCAGATAGAACACAGAAGAATAACCATGCCCTAACTGGGACCCGAACCCGGTACACCCAGATCATGAGGAAGATGCCCTACCTCTATGCCAGGACGCCGGCAATGCAGTTATACAATTTTAAGGTTAAAACGGATATACATTTCATTTACCGCAGCTTTCGGGCACACATAAACATGAATGGATGTATCGACAGACGGTCCCTTATTTCATAAATTTGATTCAAAATGTTATATGGATCTAAAGTCTAGAAGATGAAGCCTATCGCCGTATCTACGAATAGGGACAAGGGAATTACACATGTATGTGCATATCTTAAGAGGTATTATGAAGACATAACCTTAAAGCAAATAGACCAGTTTTTGAAATTAAATACAGGAACAGGATGCAGGAACAATATATAACCTCGGACATCATTTACCCTTCCAAAATCAACAAAGATGGCAGGGGGCTAAAAAGTTATGGCTTAGGCATATAATTTTTGTTTACCTTTGTATTAAGGAGTCCAGTATGAATTTGACAGTGAAGATCTATTTTTAGAGAAGATATTATAAACATTTATCTTTCTGTGATAGGTTCAAAAAACAAAACTAAAAACTGATTAATAGAAAACGCATTTTTCTCTACATTCTGAAATTTAATTGCTAATTAAATATTAAAATAATGGTGAGGGTATTTTTCAAATAGATGCTTGTTCTTTAGATTCTTTGCCACAGACTATTCTTGATTTCAACTTTACATGAGGAATGAGAAAAATGTTAAAGGCCAACTGTTTTTAAAAATTAAATTAATCATTATCATGATTAAATGCTACTAGTACGGGAACGAGATACTTTAAGATACAAAAATACAAACGATATAAATGCATTTAATTTCTTTATGCAAATTATTAAATTTCCATCCGAGTTGAAACGAATGAATCATTGAAGAAATTCGTATCTTACAGTAGAGTCAAATCAATATGAGTCAAAAATTCGCCTTAAGCAATCTTCTTATTTAGCCGTGTTTTAGGAAAATCATATCATAATACGAGGATTGACTAATTTCTTCAACATAAAAACAACATTGATACTTTGAGTCACATAGTTAACTTACTCAATAAACAACTAAACAAAATAAAATAACTCTTAGTCATTATAATTCTAGACAAAAATTACTGAGAACCCATAAATAAGTCAGATTTTCTTAAACGTTTATTTGAATAAAAACGATGGATTTTATTGGTAAAGAAAAAAGAACAATTTATTTGGGTAAACAGCGAATTTACTATGTTTAAAGAATGGGAAATAAAACAAAGCGGTTTAAAAAAGATTAAACGTCAGATCTAAGCAGATATCAAATCTCAGTTTTCTTCTCAATATTGATTTAATGTAATCCTCATAAGCAATAATATCTGAATGAGTTATGTGTACATAAGGATTAAAAAAAAGTATTAAAACTGTAATTTAAGGATTAAAAAATAAAATACGAATTTCATGTTCTAAAATAGAAACATGTAATTGCCGACAAATAAAACGCAACCTCATAATTCTTTTTGAGTTAAGATCTTAAAATCTAACTTTCTCTATTGCGTGTTATAAAATGCTATATACTCGTATGAATTGTATTGTTCACATCAACATTAATTTTGAATGAGTTACTGAAATCGTCTTTTCAAGAAATCAGACAATACTAGATTAGAGAATTTTTTTAAAGGTAGAAAATATATCATAGTATCTCTGCTGTGTTGCGTTTAAAGAAATTATAAATAAAATTTACTCGGGTGCTGAAAAACGGATTATATATATATATATATATATATATATATATATATATATATATATATAACTTTCGTAGTATCACTTTTTTGTTGTTGATATTTTGATGTGATATACAAATTATGTTTATTTTTTACTAACGAACTATATTTTATATAGTATGGTTTAGTTATAAAAACAGTTCCAGTCTTAAATTAAATAATAATTAGATTTTGACTTATCTATTTAGGAAGAGACCACACAGATTCACTATTAAACAAATTAACAATTCGGTATTTTTCACTATTGTTAAAAGAATGCAAATCGGAAAAGTAAATAAAATGTTAAGTTAATAAAAATGAAATTAGAAAAAAAATACACTTTTAAAATAAACTGCTAAAATAGAATAATTTTAAATTTACCTCTAGTTCTTTCAGGTGATTTGATATTTTCGATTCTGGAATTTTCGGGTTGATTGCTACAACCACATTCTTGTATCCCCCATCGGAATCGATCAGAATATTTGCACGTGCCGTCACATAAGTCCAAACGATAAACTGCAGACATAAGCCCCAAAACATTTCCTCAGAATTCCTTTTCCACAATGAGCCCGCAATATTCAGAACCACAAACTTCTACTACAGTCTTTCCTTCCTTCCCTCGCCTGTTGACATAGCATATCGTTTGGTGATAAAAACCTCGCGGTTAGAAGAGGAGAACGCACAATCTGCCTCACATTAGCAACGCCCGTTCTCCACCAATAGGACAAAATCACCCCCCAAAATAGGATCTGGGGTGGGGGAAGGTTTTTCCTTCAGGCTAATCCCCCAAAGAAATGTCAATCTTAATTACCCTCAAGAAGAAATCCGATTCTTTTTCTGTTCTTATTCTAACAGATAAATTCTTTTTCTATAATTCGAATGAGTCATTCGGAACAGCAGACGATAATATTTTGCACTTTGCGCTGGACCACTCAACTCACGGTATTATCTTTTGTTTCGTTCTGTTCCGAGGCAGGAGAAGGTAAACAACTGCGAGCTGAGATAAAACTGGATGTGATACTAAATAGAATGTAATCCGGTGCATTTTGGGGTAATGCGTACGGTTGGTTTGGCGTCTTTTCCGGTGTTTTGTGTGGAGTTCGTTACGCACTCCCTCTACTACCTGTTTCCTTTTGACCGTTGTGAGGTATACAAAATAAACGCCCGGATACGTGCGTGTGTCATCTTGTCGTAAATTATTCTTCGAGAGTGATAGCCACGTTTTGACCCTGGAATCGCGCATCTAAATTATTTCATTGTCAATAATTCGTCGAAACGAGCAATGAAAATGCGAAATCTCTTTTTAATGAGAAAATTCAATGTTTCATATAATAAATAGGAAATAAATAGAAGGGAACAATTGATTTTTTTTGCTTTATTTAAATCTTGATCATAAAATACTGCAGAATTAAAAAAAAAATCCTTTGCTGAAAATAATAAAAAATATACTCTGATGAGGAAATTCGAGGAATAAATATATATAACTTATCAGAACTGTTAGCAATTCAAATAAAAAGAGGTATTTATTATTATTAAAAAATGTCTCTGCTGATATTATATACGAGTTTAAAACTGGACGGAACATTCTAATTTTTAAAAATTCTGGTCATAAGGCTGTGGATAAATTAAAAGGGGAAAATCGTTTGGGAAAAATAATAATTTAAAAAAAAAATTCTAGAAGGCGGGAGAGCAGAGGAATTTGAAAAAAAAGATATATTTACATTATAACTTTTAAAATAGATAATAATTTAAATAAAAACCATAATATGAATTTTTTTGATAAAATTGACGTTGCATTGATTAAATATGATATAAATTAGAAAGAAATAACCGAATTAAAAAAGTTCTACTACAGCTAGATTAGAAAAAAAAATCTTTTGCTTTAAATAATAATAATAAGACACATTCATGAAGAAATAATAATAAAGGAATAAAAACACATTTTGATGAGAACTTTTAAATTACCGGTATTAATAAAAAGGTAAAAGATTATTTTAAAGAGAAAAAAAAACTGAGATTGCTCGTATGTAATTAGAAAAGTTTCAGCGACTTTTTAAAATTTAAACCGTGATCATAAGGTAACGCAGAGCAGGATTTTTAAAAATCATTTTCTTTGAATAATAATTATTATTTTGAAAATATATTCATAGTTGAAAATTGATAAATGGAAATGTTTATTCATTTCGCGTAAAACATTTAACTTTTTACTTCAATTAATAATTTTTAAAAAATACGCTTCTTATTTCATCCAAAATGCCATATTATAAACAAACTGAAGATAAATGTATGACTTAATATAGTATCGATAAAAAACAAACTAAAAAAGTTATTTAATCAAAGAAATACCAAAATAATTGGCAAAAATGATGATTAATTATGTATATAGGAAATTTTCACTTCAGTGTTCAAAATAATGAATTTATAGGAAGGAATATTTTAAATGCATTTTTGATAAAGTATTATATACATATATATATATATATATATATAAACATTGAATCTATCTCGATTTTTAACTTGCAATTCATTATCATAAATATTATTAAATCGTGATTCAAATATTAATCAAATTTTTTTTCTAGTTAGTCTCATCTGTATATAACCAAAATTCAAATCAATTAATTAAAAATTAATATCTGATAATATTAAAATAGGGTGTTTTAATTTAGATTATACAGATACAAAACGTTTTATAATTTTTGTGTATGAAAATGTCAAGGAAATTTGGATTTAGAAAATTCCATCTGTATAATATGAGACAAAAAAATGAAAATAAATAAAAGATTTTTTTTTGTTAAAGAAATGCGAACGACAGCAAAAATAATTAAAAATAAATAGTACAGGTTTGCCTAGTTTGTTCGCGAGTACATCATTTCGCACTTTCGAATCCATATTACAACATTGAATTATCACATTTGCCTTTTCGCTTACTGAATTTTTATTATTTAAATCTGGAATTAAGTGGAAATATCAAATAATTTGAAATACCAAAAATCACTAAAAGCGCTTCAGTATTTTACGTACCAATTATGTTAACGTAGGGATTACAATAACAATAAATTTCTCAAATAGGGTGTATCATCTAATTAGGGGATTAAATATGTAAAACAAGGGTTTTAAAGTAAGTGTTTATTATATCAATATAGTTAACGAAAGATATATTATCTTTGACAAGGAAAAGTAGTTTATTATCACTTAAGTCAAAGACTTTGAACAGTATCGTATTTTTCGAAATCTAATTTGATATTGAAAGATGCGAGTAAGGTTTTATGAATAATCTGCATCTTTAAATCTTTACCACACAAGTCACTGGGGGTTTTGTGACTATTCGAAAGGAAGTGGGTTCGAAACACGAATTCGCGGATCTAATATTTGCACATAAACAAGGTGCAGGATCCTGATGTAGTATAGTTATATTCCATCCTCCCAGATGTTGGCTTTCTTGCAGTACACAGCAACTTCCCTTTTCTCATGCTTGAAGAATGAACTCTTCCTAATTGCATTCACTAAATGCCAAGTTTAAGATTGATGAAATTTCAGGTTGATTGAATAACCAACATTCCATTCCACGTCATGCTAGTTCTTTAGATTTTCGTCTTAACGAATAATTTTAGATTGTCATCACCCTATTGGAGGGGCTCGCAGTGAGTGTGAATGTCCGGTATTAAATTCATTTTGGTCAAATGCTCTCCCGCATTCTTGATATTAAAAAGAGACCCCTCCCCCTCCCCACCAGAGCATTTTTGCCCTTGTCGTTCTATCATCGCCCTTGTCGTTCTATCATGGTTCAAATTTATGAGATATGTGGTAAAAAATGCTCTTATCTAGCTTCAAAACAGATGCTAATTCTATAATGACTGTTCCCTGGATTTTGAGAAATCAGAGATATTTCGTTGTTAAAACGTTAACCTAATTAAACTAGAGAATTCAAACTCTATACTAAGATGTGAATATTGACATTAAATTTTTTATGGATGCCCCTCTCAATACACACACACACACACACATACATGAATATCTTTATGGAATATTATGGATTCTATGATTTTATAGATTATATGAATATCTATATAGATGAATATTTTCCCCTCTACTCTTTAGTACGCTCATTGTATGGCGCATTGTATGACACATTATTTTGAAAGGGGGAGTTATAAGTATGGGTGTTGTGAGGTCCCTTTCCCACCATTTTGATTTAAAATTTCATGTAGATATGCAATGTTGACAACAAAACTACCTAGCATAATCCGTTTATGCAAGTAGCTGCATCTTTGAGTTATCGTCTTCATTTATAATACCTGCCTACAGATAGTTTGACGAATGGGATTCTAAATTTGATACATTTCTACAATTATAAATATATATTCTTAATTTCATCTATCTAGATATTTCAAGTTTTCAGCTGTAGTATTCATATGGATATGAGCAGATGAACATTATTCAAAATTTGACCAATATCTGAGACTTACTAAATTTCCTGCCTGTAAAATATTGAATTTTTAAAGTGCAATCTACCAATAGTTAGACATATAGACTTTTAAAAGTGTATTTTTCGGACACGGGGGGGGGTTAAAACAGGGAGATTCGTCAAGTCTCAAAAGGAAAATTTTTGAGAAATACAATATTTAATTTTTATATGCGATAAAATATTAATGATAGTAAAACTGAGTAAATGATTTAAAAATTAGATTGGAGCAAATATATCTCGTAACAGCATGAATTTACAGATGTTACTCCTCTCTACTGATGTGAGGCGAAAGTACTTACAAAGCAAATGCATCTGATGTAAATGTGAGCAAATGCATGTGATTTAATGTGAACAAATACATAAGATGCAAATGCGAATAAATGCATCTGGTGTAAATGGGAGCAAATGCATGTGATGCAAATGTGAGCTAATGCATTGTGATGCAAATGTGAGAAAATGCATATGATGCAAATGTGAGCAAATGCATATAATGCAAATATGAGCAATTACATAAGAAGCAAATGCGAGTAAATGCATATGATGCAAATGTGAGCTAATGCATTGTGATGCAAATGTAAGAAGCTGCATATGATGCAAATGGAAGCACATGCAGGTGATACAAATGTGAGCAAATATGATGCAAACATGAGCAAATGCATATCTTACAGTGTAGAAGTGCTAAAGCACTGGTTCTCTTCATTCACTATCTGGTTCTGTAATCAGCGTCATTAGGTCTCTATGACGTTGCATTTGATGCTGCTTTTTTCATGCGAATGACGGTGTGCTCTACAATTACTTTAAAAAAATTATCAAAGATAAAATCATGTTTCAACATCGCTTTTTGGAAATAGTTACCTCACTCTAGATTCCGGATTGAAAATTCCGATTGTAGACCGGAAATCCAAAGTTCAAAATTGAAATAGTTACCTTATTGATAAAACAACTTTAAAATTTTTAATTGAAAACTCGAAAGCTCAAAGTTAAAATATGCCTCAGAATAAATTTTCAAACCAGGAAATATGACTACTCTCTCTCTGTCTCTCTGTGAAGAAAAATATACGTTTATGCTATTTTCCTTGCTATTTTTCAATTTTTTCTCTCTATAAGAACTTTTCTAGTGTCTAAACAAAAATATTTAAAAAAAAATGCCGAATTGCTCGAACCATTTTCGAGTTTTGCGCTTAGAAACACATTTGGTGATTCATTTTTATTTATATAAATATTTAAAAACCTCCCGGTCTTGAATCCTTAATCCCTGAAGTAAATGTAATTTGTATATAAAAGACACCTTTTTTTATAGAAATCTAATCAGTTGCTCGATTATTTATATATTTAAATAGCTATATAAAAAAGATTAAAAGGATATTAAAGGATTCTACTGTGCATATTTCAATGTATCATGTCAGAACATCCTTTCTTGAACGGACAAGCACCACTTGCTCATGCAAGTTAAATTATATTTTTATTCGTTTTAATTGTTTCATTGAATGAGTCACTTTAGTATTGCCAACGATCCAAAAAACTTTGTTTCGCATTTATTGTTTAACAAATATCACATTTACTATTTATTTCATTTCATATAGTCACGTGCTCAAAATGATATTTTTTTAGGTTTTATTATCTGTAGTAATTAACTTATTTTTTTTAATCGGAGCTTTTGTAAATGCACTTGCAACACGTTATTAAAAGATGATTTCCTGAGATGCCCGTGTAGATAATAAAATTTTTATTTTTCACCTACGGATTTTTGTTGATATCACAAACCTCATTCCGAAAACAACATCATGTTCTGACATGATAAAAACTATTTTCTATCCTATTGCTTTATTTCGACATTAATTTCTGGCGTTGAAATATTTTCCTCGTCTTCATCAGTTTCCTTTTTAAAATAATCACTATATCAAAATATGTTTGGTGAGACTTATTACAATGTTTTTTCCTTTATTTTTAAGGATGACGCATCAACTTCTAGTTTTAAAAAAAGGCCTATCTCATCTAACTCTTTTTTTTAATTGTCATTTTTCAGTTTTTCCTTTAGATATTTGTTTTCTAAATGTCTCCGACCGGAAATCGTATTTCTCATAGTGTCTTAATCACAAAGTGTATTTAAATTACGATATTTGTTTTCTTTTTTTACCCTCTCATATATAAAGTGTACTGTTTTAATTATCGAAAATTCGACTTCAAGATTTTGACCAATCTCAACATTTCAGGCCTTTTTGAGTCTGTAAATGCCCAATATTTCTACAACTATGTTGTTTTGTGAGCCTGTGAACATGGGAACTGAAAAACATTTTGAGGTCGACGAATGAAATTTGTTATATAATTTTTAAGCCAAATTCATGTTGTTGTTACTTATGACACTTGCCATTGACAAGCCCCCCCTCCCTGATACAGCAGCAGATTTAAGCCGAAAGGAGCGTCTCTTGTTTTTTTGAAGTAGCGCCAACTAGGGCCAACTACGACTTAGCTACATACTCACCACATTTTGCTTGCACAGCCCCTTTTTACAGGGGAGCACTTTCATACCCCTAACAGATGGAGCACAGAAGAACAACCATGTCCAAACCGGGACTCGAACTCGGCACTCCAAGAACAGATAGAAGACGCGCTACCTCTGTGCCAGAAAACCGGCAGCCAAATTTATAGATATCTGATTAATTATGACGAAATCTATTTATAGGAAGTCTGTCTGTCCAAGTGTCTTAGTGAATATAATAACTATAAAATATAGCGTTAGAAGATGGAAACTTGGAGGGGCGCCATCTCAAACATTTTCCCCGTCAGGGCCCAACTTAGCCTATTTTGGGCCCCCTTTGCTTTACTACTTTAATAATGAAGAACATTCATTAAAGAAGGAATCGTTAAATAAAACTTTTATTCGGTTTGAGGGCCCCCCACTTATGTGGGAACCCGGGACAACTGTCCCTTGGGCAGTCAGGTCTGGTCCTCGTTACCTAAAGAAAGTTCAAAATTACAGATCTTTTAAACGAATGTTGCTTTCAAACCGGGCATTAATATAACAAACTAAACCGAGTTAGTTTAGTCTAATGTTTATATATTTATTGTTTTACACCATTACCCAAGTGCGAGGTTTTTTTTCTGTTTTGGTGGTATTTTCATAGTTAATAGCAAATTTAATATTAGCCATTCCAGAATCTTGATTTGCTGCTGTTGCCATTTTCATCTGTAAAAGCGTGTTCAAAATGTAAATAAAATTTTTAATTATTAAAATAGGAGTCGGTAATTTGTAGCTCTTCCGTCGCACAATCGTGGCTCTTTTTAAGTTCCCAAATAATGTAATAATTACTGTGTCATATAAAAAGACTCGACTCTCAGAAAGTTGCTAGTGGTCTTCTATAACAACCCTTCCTCCTTTTCAAGAGAAATATCAGAAACTCTACTTCACTACACACTTTCCATCGGGAAAATACAATGGTGGAGTTCCCTAGATGTAGTTCTTTACGGATTTCGCATGTTTTTAATTAGCAAAAAAAACTTACAATTCTTAGATACATCAGTTATAAATGACTGCATGCCCTTTATGATCGTTTATTTTAGAAAGTGATATTAGAACATACATTTTCAAAACACGTACTATTTAGGAGAGGATTCTGACATAGAACTTCAACCACAATCACTGCACCGATTTCGCTACTTTCTATTTCACATGAAAGCTCTTGATCCCTATATACATCAATAATGGCTGTAAATGAATATAAGAAAAATATTTTACTAATTGTCACCTCTGCACAATGAGAGCAGTATAAAAGTTTATTATTTGTCTAAGTTCTTTTCGAACAAGCTTACATAAAGTATAAGCTCCTCCCCCCCCCCACCCTTTTAAAAAAATGATATTTCAGATTTTAACAGGAAGGAAAAATACTAAAATATGCTTCAAATATTTTTTTAAAAATGGGGGAACGTAGTTGAATCACAATAAGCAGGTTCAATGTCAACGGAAGTGACTTATTTTTAAAAAAATAAATAAATAAACGCAAAGAGAAAATGCGATGGAGAAAAAATAAATAAATAAATTAATGAAAGGGAAAGTATGTTTACCTCGATTTTTCTATAAACTCCTCTTCTGTTTGTTTTTTGTGTTATTTCTCCGCGAAGCGTGAAAGTGGTGCGTCGGCAAATGCGCAATTCGTTGTGGTTGGCTGGCATCATACTACTACGCATGCGCGGGAATACAAAAGATAAGAAATCGAGACGGGAAATATTTCACTAGAAAGAGATTTTATGAATATATTTTAGTCGATCGAAACTCTGTTGATCTTTATTTAGTCTCTGGAACACAATTCTTTTATCTTTGAGTATTTTATAATGTTAATTAAAAAAAACAAAAACATACAAGTTTATTTATGTTTTGAACAGTAGAATTTTTTTTTCCAATGCATCATTTAGTCAGCAGAAAATTTGTATTCCAATTATTGAATTTTAAATATTAATTTTATTCTTTATTCATTTTTCTCAAATTCAACCACCAGGTTGCTTTGATGGAATAAAAGTTTAATCGAATTAATGTTTACTAATAATAAAAGCTCTCTCTCTCTCTCTCTCTGAGTGAACGTGCGTGTGTGCATTAACTCTTTGCAGAGTAGAACATTTGGCGAAATTTAATTCTTGAATATTTTGGAGAGTTGGAATGTGTATCTCTGAGCATCTTTTTGGAATTTTTTTTACCTGTAATTGTCGATGATTAAAAATTTCGAGAAGTTAAAATGTTTTTCTATAATAAATCCCAAAAGTATCACTGAGCAAAATTGATCTTTACCACACACACACACACACACACACACACATATATATATATATATATAAAGTCTTTCTAAAGATATCCATTCAGCTTCCATGAAAATATTTTTCTGAATTTTGAAATTTTTAAAGAATATTTTTTGTATAGTTTTTATTTACTTGGTATTGATCCAAAACATTCGGAATACTTTTAGAAGAATTTGTTTTCGTCAACAATTTTTTATCCTTTCACTCGGAACGTGTGAACCACCAACCTAAGTATTTTTACAAAGCTTTTGGCTCATTAATTAAATAATTGGATTGGATGCGGCAATTTCCTGGCGCAAGGTCCTATTCTAGGATATGCTTCACCGGAAATTAGAGTATTATTGTGTTTTTTTAATTCCTCTCCATTAAATTCTTCATAAAATCTGATAAATCATTAAGCAAAAGTATAACAGTAAATTAAAATTTCATTAAAAATTTTGATTTTTTTTTTTCAAAAACAGAAATATATTTGAATGAGGTCTTTCTCCCATTAGGAAAGACAAGTTAAAACACGACGTATCAAAAAAGCTGACACGGTCTCTATTAAAATCAAAACACTCAGTTAAAATGTGGAGTATTGATAAAGGAACATTACATGAATCGCAAACTGGTGGATATTCTCCAAACAGTAAGTGTCTGTGTGTAATTCGTGAGAGTTAAAATCCCATCTTACTTCCAGTTGAAAGATGCAGTTCAAGGAGTAATATTAAGTTTTAATTCGTGGAGTTTATTATTTATTTCTTGATTCCAGTCGTTTTGCCAATTACTCAGCATCCATTTACGTAGTGTACTCTTGATATCAGTTTAATGAAAAGAAAATTTCGTCAATTAAATAAAGAGAAGTGGAATTGGATCAGAAAATAAGACAATAGAAAGAAGTTAATATAGACTACATTAAGCTAAAAATGTTAAAATTTAGTTTAAATTAGATTTAAAAATATAATTACAAAGGTTGAATATATATATATATATATATATATATATAAATATATATATATATATATATATATATACAGTAAGACCCCGCTTAACGCTGTTCCGTTTAGCGCTGTTTCGGTTTAGCGCTCTTTTATTTCAACCCGGGGATTCCACGAAATCGGTCGCAGCATACGGGGATTCCCCGAAATATTATGCAGCGATAGGTTTCAAATACATATCCAAAAGAGTGTACTTGTATTTCTTGTTTGGTGCGGTATTGTACAGACATATTTTCATTATTGGAAACATTTGTTGACATTATTGTATTAATTTACATATTTAATACTATATTACAGTGTCAAATATTTTGATCTTTAGTTTTTTACTATGGGTGATAATGAAAAAGAAAAGAAAGCGACCAGAAAAAGCATTTCACTCAAAACTAAAATGGAAGTCATTAGAAGATTGGATTCTGGTGAACGTCAAACTCTAATTAGTTCTTCATTGAATTTGCCAACTTCAACAATAAGGACCATCATGAAGAATAAAGAAAAAATACTGTCATCGGCAACTGCAACTAAGTCAAGCTTTGCAACTAGAATTACCCGTTCTAGAAATAATATCATAGAGGAAATGGAAAAACGACTGTCTATATGGATTGACGACGAAATTGACCGCAATATGCCATTAAGCCAATCTATCATAATGGAAAAAGCTAGAAGAATTTTTAATTACATTCAGGCTGAGACAATTGACAAAAGTGAAACTTGCGTTGTCAGTCGAGGATGGTTTAATAGATTTAAACATCGAAATAACCTTCACAACATAAAGATTACAGGAGAAGCAGCAAGTGGTGATACAAAATACAATTTCCAGCGATATTAAAAAAATAATTGAAGAAGGAAACTATCCTCCAGAACTATCCTTCTTTTTTTTAAAGAATATTCGTTTTGTTATTTATATTTTGTTTTTATTTTTGCAAGAAATAATAATGTGGTATTAATTTGGGCTTTAAGAAATAAATGTTTGGTTTTATTTTTATTAAAAAACATACTTTTTTAAATTTAATACCTAACCAATTTCCTAGCCATCTTCCCCTAACCCCAATATTTACATGTAAAGATAGCCTCGTTTAGCGCTGTTTCGCATTACGCTCTACTTTGATGGAACGTCTCCCCCGCGTTAAACGGGGTCTTACTGTATATATATATATATATATACAGTAAGACCCCGTTTA
>JAOUZG010040071.1:2540413-2554192 GCA_026289955.1 Argiope argentata | reverse complement strand
AATGATATTTTAAAATCTAAATTACACCCTAACTATTTTCCAAAATTTAATCCTAATTTGGTCCACAGTAAATTCCCTCTAAAATATTCTCCTGATCCCATTCCACTTTTTCTACTTATTTAATCAACAGAAGCCTTGTAAAATTGTCGAATAAAGTCAGCTAAAAGTCGATCGGTTCCCACACTTCGAGGGAAGGGACAAGAAGTTGCTGAAGTTCTACTGTGTTTTTCTTGCCTGGTTAAAAGCTTGTCGAGAAAATCCCTATCGAAATCTCATTGTATATAACCACTGTCAAAAAGTACTTTCCCTATCAAAATCATATGGTTTTTAAAACTAGGAATAATTAATTTGGTTCTTTTTTATGTTAGTCTGCTGTTGTGTTGCGCTGTGAGCAGACGCGCCCTGTTTGCTTCTCTTGTTCATAAACATAATCATCCGGGATGGAATAAAACGAACTAAAAAATTCAAATTGACTTCTCTCTGATTTCGTCCACGATTCCGATTCTGCTACAAATTATCATATTTATATTTTATATGTATAAAAGTTAATTGCTAACGGTTAAAATAGAAGCGACAGAAAACTTTATATGAATCGGACTTATTTTTTTTCTTTTGATTGAAACTCAGTGTGACACATAATTAAAATTTTAACCACAAGGACATAAGAAATTTCATTTATTTAAGTTATTGTGTTGTCTAATTGTCGCATTTACATCTGAAATTACATCTGATTTATTTCTGGAAGTTAAAATCGAAATACAGTTGATATTTCAACGGATTTAGTTCTAAGCTTAATATGATACTAATTTTTAAAAACTATGCCTGTGTACTACATTTTATCCATTTAACTCTTCATATGTTTTATAGTTATTATATTCATGTGTATTTGGACGAATGTAGTATTTCTCCAAATGTCTACAGTTTTTAGTGTAAAAACTGTATATTATATCAAATTTTATTCTCGTAAGTACAAGCGTTTTTGTGTCATTGAGTTTACAGACACACGTATATAATTCCTAAAATTTATTTTTCGAACTCAGTTTACTTTGACACTTGGAGATTCGTCAAATTTCCGAGTTCTAGTTTTATATTTTGACAATTGCATTACTTTCTCTTCTTGGTACTTTTCCATTAACCGGGCATCAGCGAAAAATCGCCAAAGAAATTTGGCGGAATTCTACATTTTATGGTGACTTTTCGATTTAAATTCGCTAATTAAATTTGGTAAAATTCTACGTAATTTGGCGACTTTTCGCTGGCGTCCGGCAAAAGGAAAATTACCCACCTGTATATTTCGAAAGTAAAAATGGCTCCGAAGTGCAAGTATTTGTTTTTGTTGCATACTATCTATGCGAAATTAAGCAGATCTACGTTAAAATATCTTGTAGAGTGCCGATATGCAGGTGAACAATTCCTATTTTCCTTGTTTTGAAAAGACTATTGCTTAGTTTAGTGAAATATTCACTCTGCAGATGCGTAGAAATATATGCACATTACATTATTCATCTACGATTGAATAACTCACATATTTCTGTGCGTAGTCAACTGGACACTTACAGTAATTCAATTTTCTGACGATATTTTCTCGAATTCAGATACTGGAAGAAAGTTATTGATTTATCTCCCCAATATCTTCCCAAAGACTTCCTCCCCATCGGTTCACTGACCTTCTTTTTCGAGACAGTAAATAGAAAGTGTCACCTCCCCACTGTACTGCTAGCTGGTATTATTTGTCCGAGGGTCGATTGCAGAAAACAAATAAAATGTGTTTGTGAGGAAAAGGGAAACCCTTGGGGGATAAAAGATAAAGATGTTTATATAATAATTGCAACTGATACTCTGGGGACAAACTTCATAAAGAAGTATACGCATCTTACATTCTTTCACGTTTTCATTCAGAATACATTTTGTGAACTAGCTGCATTCGATAACCAGCCAGGAATATTGATTGTATTTACTTTCAATTAAATTTCTTAAGCATAAATTGTTGTCCATGCTTCCTCCGAGAACACGTCAAATTGTCAGTGATATAAAGGGGTCAAGCGGCACTAGGGGGTGAACATAATTTTTTCGCTCCCTTCCTATCGTTATCTCCCATTAATTAAATGAAAATGGAGCTTGGAATATGTTCTTTCATTTTTCAAAAAGTTTCATAAGAACACTAACATTCTGTCCTCATGGCAGGCTTAAAGACTAGCGCAACAACTATTCCCTCATCTTGCTTTCAGACGTTAAACCCTTAATATTTGTGATGGATTTTAAAGCCCTTTTTCATACCTGTCATATTCATGGTGTATATGAACCCTTCAAATAGAGGCAAGTTTAATTACATGATAATATTTTTTAAATGTAACAGCCCAGATTATCTATTTTCAGCTGGACTTTCTTATTCCTTGTCTAAAATGCGCAAATATTAAGTAAAATCTTTTTTCATTAACTTGAACAATGCTGCGTAAGTGTACGTTAAAATATTCAACTAAACAATGGATTTAGTTTGAACATCACTATAACAATGTAATCTTTAAGAATTATCCAAAGCACGCACGCACGCACACACACGCACGCACGCACGCACGCACACACTATATGTATGCCGAAATCCCGCTAACAAAATTCTAATAAAAAAAAGAACTAGTTTCTGAATTGCAAGTATCCATTTTCAAAAGTGTGTCGATACCAAAAGTCATCCAGGCATCAATACATTATTTATTAATATCTATCTATCTATCTATCTATCTATCTATCTATCTATCTATCTATATATATATATATATATATATATATATATATAAATTAATAAATAATGTATTGATGTATATATATATATATATATATATATATATATATATATATGATAAATAAATAAAAAAATTAATACCGAATTAATTAAATTAACTTTTTTTTTGTTTAAGCAAATATGTTTTATAGAGTTTTGCTTGCTATACTGGTTGCTTCTTAAAGGCACTGAAAAGAATAAATATTCTTATAATTTTCTATATAAAATAATTATTCTTTATTAATTATTAATTTTCTATATAAATAATTATTATAGTTATATAGCATTATTTTTAAAATTATTAATAATAATTCGAATAATTTTAACTTTTTTAAAAAACTCATTAACTGCTTTTAAAATGATGCATTTAGTTTCCAAATAGAATGATCGATTGCGAAATAAATTAATGTTTCTTTTATTTTTTTCCATTGTGACTTACAAATATTTCTGTGAGGCAACCCGGGAAAGTAATGTCAATTTTGCAATCGAACACGATACCATATAAGATTTAAATATTTCGCCAGTAAAGTATTTGTATTTTACCTTTACAATTTTTTACAGCAAGTGGAGGCCAGAAGTCGAATCTGAGGCTGGGTCGATATGGACTTATATATCATCAGCTATTTGTTTTTTTTTTCTTCCTACATCTAATGTAATATTTTTCTATGTATGTTTGTTTATATTAAGCATCAAAAACAAAAATGTGAGCGAAATTAAACGATTAATTCCTAGCAATGCACATTGCATTACTACAGCTAAACTGTAATTTTCATGAAGTAAGGGATGTATTAGCAGAAGCAAAATCACGCATTAAATAAACATGCCTTAATAATATGTGTTCGTCTTAGTATCTTTTTTATTTCATACACAAAAAAAATGGGCTGCCAATGGCCCTTGCATAGTGAGGGTCGTCACTGAGTGTAGTAGAATAATTTAATTGAATTAAATATTTGCAGTATATTTATTAATTAAAAAACCATAACAGCATAAATTTACGTTAAACCAATAAATACTTCTAATGAATTGTTATATGATATGCAAAAATGATGTAAATACTCAGAAATTTCTTTTGTTATCTATATCAATAATAAAAGAACATGAGGTCTGGTGTTGTATTAGAGGTCAGACTTAGAGCTAACAGGCTTGATACACATATAATTTACAAAGCGAAATATGGAACGTTTTTTTTAAATTTAATTACTTTCTTAAATGATTAAAATTTAAGTGATTGAGACGATTTTACTACTATAAGATTCTAAAAATTTTACACCATCTTATTATAAAAAAAATGTTTTCATTCTTATTAATTAAATTGTTATATTTTTTTTACTATTTTTAATTTTGTTTAAAATATATTTTTCAATAAAATATTTCCTTATTGTAATGAAACTCAAATCGTTTTCATTGCTGTTTATAAATATTTCATCATTATTGATAATGAGCCTATGAATTGTGACTTACTTTTCAATATTTATTAGTTTTAGCTTAACATTTCAAATTCGTTCGATTTACCTTAATTATTAGATCTCTATTTAAATAAAGTAAAGTAAAGATCAGCATTTTCAACAGAATCATGAATTTTTATATGATGCCGATAAAAAATTCATTTTAAAAATTGGTCAAAGGCACATCACTTTCTCCTATTATCATTCTTATTGTCTGAAAGTTACCTTCTTATTGGAGTGCAATGATTTTTTTTTTTCAAGTCATTGATTCAGAGAAAAAAATTTTGCGGATGAATGCTTTGAGGTATTATATAAATTGGGAAATATACACGATACAGTAATGCTGAATGATTCTTTGTCGGTATTTGCATTTTTGATGAAAATGGTAACTATTTTCATCAAAAAGTCTTAGTTTTAACAAAAAAATTGTATGAGTTGGAATTCATTTCCATTTAGAATTAAGGCCCAACTTTTAAATGAAAATGATAAATGAAATGATAAAAATTTAGGAAGACTTGTACGATAATAAACAAAGTTGTGTAAGGGTTCTGATATAATAATGTCTATCGGATTTGAAGTTTATAAATATTTTATTGAGGTAGCCACAGAGTAAGTTTTCAATAGAGTTATTCCGTAAAGAAACAAATAACCTTTCTGTACGAAAAAAAAATATCTTGTTCTTGTTCTTGTTCTTTTTTTTTTTTTTTTTTGTAAAAAAGAAAGAAAGAAAGAAAAGCAATCTATGTATTCAAATTCGGAGCTTAAAACGAAAAGAAAGTTTAAGAATTGGAAATTTTGATTCCTTCATAACAGTTTGAAGAGTCGAAATAATTTTTAACTTTTTATTCTATAAGAATACTTAGCTTAACTTTTCTCAAAGATCTCGCAAAATTTAAACTTTATTGTTCTTTGCAGATTTTGATTTTCCAAATACTATTATTAAAGAAAAAAAAAAGTAACATTTTTTGACATTCAATAATGTTCGTCGTAATAAATAAATAAAAAATGAATAAATTTCTGATTTTGGAATTTTTACAGCTCTTTTAGTAAGAATACATAGGCGAATATAAAATAAATAAGCGTTAACAATATCGAATTCTTATTATCTGTTTAAAATCTTTAAAATAATTTTTGTGAACTATGTTCTTTGTCACTAGTTTCTTTCTACAGGATGTGTAATTACATTAAAAATGTGAATTTCTGCTATTCTATTTCTAGTTCAGCAACCCTTTTGCGTTCGAGGACAAGCAAATGCCTTATTTAAGGCACCCTCCTCAAATGCTATCAAGTATCACCCAAAAGAATAATAGTGCATTGTTCGCAAGAACAACGCGTTCTTAACATTCTTCTTTCCGTTCGTACGAATAAGCAAACATTATTCAGGAACTCTTTTTACTTATAACAGAAAAAAGAATCAAACTAAAAAATAAAATATTCTTGTATAAATTTTTATTTCAGTGCTAAATTTCATGCCTCATTTTTGTGGCTTTCAAAAAAATAACGTTCATACTCTTCATAAAACGTTGTGTATTTATCGCTGACTTCACCATTTATTGTTATTAATCATTCGAGTTTTGACAACGAAACTAAACTGTTATGTTTCTCTAGACGATCGAATGACTTTCATCCGTGTATACGTTTCACCCATTTTCTTCCGTCTGCCGTCGTCAAAATATTTCTCAACGAACAACCTATGCTCACAGCGCACTTTAACTCAAAAATGGGATGCATCCACTTCAAACTTTTTCCTTTCCTTTTTTTAGTCATTTATGCTGATAAAAAGAGTACACCTATTTATCTTTGGTTTCTACCTGATATCATCGCACAAAGAAATCTTCACAAGAATTTATCATAGCTAGACGCCATTTCTTTTTGCTACAGAATATCAATCGAAGCGGACTTGATTCTGTTCCGCATATGTTTAGGAAAACAATCGTTTGCAATTCTAAGAACTGAAAAATGATTCTACGGTGTGTTGTTTGGAGTATTTCGATGTGTCTGATTCTTCGGCCAATAGTAAAAGCTGAAGTACAAGTTAATGACCAAGGTTACCAGAATGTGCTGATTTCATTTGCGCCGAATGTTCCAAGCGAAAATGGGAAAGAATTTATCCTCGCTCTACAAGTAAGTCTTATCTTTATTCAGTGCAACATTTTAAATCATTCATTTTTATCATAACAATTTACTGTTAAAGAATCTATTTTTTTAGATTAAAAAAAAACTTATATTTGACCTTTTTTTAGTTGGATAAAAATGATCCTTTTGTTCATTAAATACAGCTATTGTTTATACTTTTGCCATTCGAATTTCATATTGACAATTAAAAAAAAACTTTTTGTATTATTTTTTTAAATTAGCCTTTGAATAGTATTGAAAGTAAATTCATGAAACAAGTGAAAATGGCTGTTCAGGAGTGTATCGATATTTATTTCAGAGGGTAATAAATATCGATAATTGGAAGACTTTTTCTTTTCAAATTTACTTAACATAAAGATTACTGCATCTGTATAAAACACAAGATCTATACAGTTTTATTACATTAAAATTTCGGCTACTAAGGTTTTGTAAAATAAACTTTGTTTGTATCAATTTGATGAGATTTTTTTTTACTTTGATAGATTTAATTTAAAAAAAAAGGATTAATAAATTTTTTGAAAGTTTTTTTTTAATATGAAGAACTTACAGATTTTTTTAAAAATTCATTTGAATGAATATTCTAGTACTAAGAAAGCTAATGCAATATTCCTGTAGTATAAAAAAAAGCATATTATTTTCAGTATTCATAACTGATTAATTGCAAGTCAAATTGTAGTTCAGAAAAGTATAGATCATGTTTGAAGATCCAACAATCACTATATTTATTATATTTGAAAAAATATATTTTGTTGACTCAAATAACATAAAATATTCTAAGCATACTTTATTTTTCCGATTATTTTCAACAGTTTTTAGAATGTGGAACAACTTGTTAAATAATACTTCCAATAAAATAATATATTTTATGCATTAGTTATCAAAATTGAGTTTATTTTCTGAGTTTACTTTATATTTAAGTTGATATATGCTAGAATAAAGGTAATATTAATTATTGTATGTATTACGCATTTAAGGTAGAAATTGTTACGATTGTGCTCAACATTTTATTTGATACAAATTATTACATAACTTTATATAAAGATTATAAAATTTATTTATAATCTATCAACTTAATTTAATTCAAATTATTAGTAGAAAAATATTTCGTGCTAAGATTTTTCAATTCGAATTTAACTGTTGTTAAATTATAATGGAAATCTAATGTAAAATTCTCATAGTTGTAAATTTTTCATTAATATTTAACTATCCGAGTAACTGAAATTGGCAGAATTAGCGAATTTCGTTTTCTTTAAACTGTCGTTTAGATTATTTAACTATATGGTTTACATCATTTTCGGAGAATTATTTATAAAGTTTTGGAAAAATTACTTTTCAACAGCTTTTAAAAATCGTTTTCAGCAACTAATGTTATTTTGAATAAAACTGATATTGCAGACGATAACGAATTTTTGCTTTATTATATTTTATTTCAAAATGTATACTAAATGCATACTTCTTGTGGTCTAGTAGCTAATTTCTAAACTTTCAGAGGCAGGCATATAGTTTATATTGGGAATATGCCTTAAATAGTGGGACGAACTACTTGAGAACATTTAAAACAATACGAATTATAAATTTTTATGTTTTACCGAAATCATATTTAGTGAAAAATTATTGTTACTCTAAACATACGATTAAAAAATATTATCGTTATTTGATAATTAAAATTAATAGAGTTATGATTGTTTAGCCTAAATACGAATCACTCACAGATTTATTAGAAGGCACAATGTGAAAAAAATAACAGAACGATGTATAATTTCAATTTGCGAAGCTAGATTTTATGGAGACTTGATTTAACTTCAGTCTTGTCTGAGTTGAGATTTTCCATGCCTCATTACTCGGACAATTTTAAGCACCGAATGCGTTTTTTTTATTTGCTGAAAATTTTATTGTAACTAGATTCTTATACTAAATTGGATTGAAGCGATTTGAAAAAGATTAGGTTTTGTAACTTTTTGAAAAATATATTTACTAATTCAAACAACATAATATACAGCTTTTCTCGTCATTTAAAACATTTTTTAATTGCAACTGTGTCTGTTTTTAACAATGTAGTATTCAGCAATTAGACTAATATAAAAGTAGGAGCCACTGTGTCCTGGTGGTAAGATTTCGGCTCGTAAGCCGTAGGGCTTCTAGGTTCGAGACCCGATTCGGCGGCTGAAACGTCTTGTAAGGGGGTCAGCTGCACGTTAAATATGTCATGGCCAAACGTCCTACAGCTGGTGTAGTGTTATGTGGAGAGAGGAATGCCAGCCCAAGTATCGTTCTCGTCATCTGACCGAGGTTCAAAATTACAAGTTCCGTCCTAAAATAGCCCTAGGTTGCAACGGGACTTTAATATAACTAAATTACGATAACAATGGACACTCTGTGTTCATGTCTCAAAAACTATTACAATTTATGTATTATACAATATAAAATTAGTTAAGACTTAATAATGAAAACTTTAATTTCTTTGAGTGTTTATGCTATCATATTTGAACAAATGCTAATAATAAATAGATTTGATTTTTCTTGCATATGACTTTTACACCATATAACCAATTTCAGATAATCTGCTGATATAACTGTAACTGTAATCTCTATTCTACTATTTTTCAAATTCTGTCTACAAATACTTAAACATAAGAGTGACTTTAGAGACATGTTCAGGAAAGTTAATTCTTTGATTGCTATCTATTAATAAGAAATTAGGTTATTAAAAAAACGATACCATATACACCATACCACTCTTAATTTTTACTTTAATAATTAAAGTCTTATTAATACGAGCTAACATAGCCAATTTTCAGGTAGGGAAGCATTTCCATCCCAAGTATTATAGGATATAACAGCTAGTGTAATAAAATTCCGTGGTAAGATAGTAATAATAAAGCAAACCTATTTTATGCATTAGAATTACGTTTCTTGATTGAATATTATTTTAAAATTAACAAAAATTATTCAGAGTATTTTACAAAAACCGTTGAAAGAATTATTCTAGAATTTAATTAGATTTTTCTATTAAAAATTAATGAAAATTATAACTTGTTTTTTCAATGTCATCGAAACATAATATCCCAGAGAAGCCAATTTTAGCTCCATTTTAATATCCAGAAAACAAACTTTTAGAGATGCTAATTTTATTTTCGTACAGTTTTCCTTCGCCAATTCCAATTTTTCTTGATTTATAAATATTTTAGTGTACATTTTACAACAGTACATTTCACGGTTTCGGTTATCACGTTTCTACATTCGCAGGTTGCAAACAATATTAAATATATATATATTTGTGTGTGTATGCATGCTATTAATTTTATATTAGAGAAATAGTTTTAAAATTTAATATTAAGATAGATGAAACAAAAAATTTTACTTTACTATAATCTTTCAGATTATAGATTCCACTTAATCATTTTTATAATTAAAAATAGATTTTTTAAAAATTAATACAAATATACGTGAATCATTTCAAAGCATCTATGAGCTAGAAGTCAGACTTCTGCCCTCGGGTGTTCAGGGGTTCATACCCTCAGAAGCTACTGCACCCCTCTTTCCGCGGTAAAAAGCGGACACGACATCATCATCATCATCATCATTTCAAAGCATTTTTATACTACGACGTTCTGGATTAGAGGTTCGAATAGTCTTTATTTTTAATTTTTTTGTGCGGTGAATTGATTAAGCCACCTGCGTTTGAAGAAAATTTGAAAGTTCGAATTTGAGTTTTATTTTTAAAGTTTAATATTTAAGCCAAAAAATTCCTAGAGATATAGCCAGATTTTTTTTTAATATAGCGTTTTTTTTTGTTTTTTTTTTTAAATCTCTGAGGTCATTTTGTGGTTGTTGGCACTCGTTGGTGGAAAAAAATAAAATAAAAACAACGAGCTTTTGATGTAGCAGATATTTTCTGCCGGATACAGAAAATAACATTAAAGGACTTACTGTATAAAATTCAAACCACACACACACACACAAAAGGTCATTTCTTTTTCATTTTCATAGAAATGGACATGAAAATGGAATGGAAGAAAATTGGAACCTCTACTACTCCTTGCATTAAGAATGGCAAGTTTTAGTTTATTAACGCAAAGTATTTGACGACTAAGATTTTAAAATTATTACTCATGAGCTTAAATTATCAAAAATGCAAATTTCAATTTTTTAAAATCGTAAATGCAATTTTAATAATTCATTTATTTAAGTTTATGTTGTGGGAAATTATATGTCTAATAATAATTTTATAAACAAGTTTATTTTAAAGTCATTTACAGTTTTGTTTAATTTGCGAAAAAAAAAAGTGAAATTGAAAAATACACTACACTCCCCAAAATATTTTATGTGTTTTAACATTTGTTATTTCAATTTGAATAGTAGAAAATATTGTTTTCAACAAAAATATTCTGCTGAATCTAAGTCTATTTTATTTTATTTTTATTTTTATGGCTGTAACAACAACAAACCTTAGATATTAAACCGATATTGAATTTTATGGATCTAAATAAACCAAAGATATTTAAATTTTCACTCTAAAGCTAAAAATGCCCATACAGTTATCTAACCCCTCATCAGTTTTCACAAAACACGTAAAAAAATTTGAAAAAAAAAAAAAAAAACAAATAAACAATAATAGCATTTTCAATTAATTTTTTTTTATTCTAGTCACAGATGTTTTTCTTTTGGAGGAGAGGGGGGGGATATAACTAAAGAAATGGTTCACTTAATTATGCTCTCTTAGACATGAATGTTGTTGCAATTGGTGTAGAAATAACATTACACTAATATAACATTTTGTCATTAATGATCGTCATTTAAAATCCAAATATTTAATTTTTATATTCATTTAATTAAAGAAAAATTACTACTTAAAAGTACAAATAAAAAGTTTATTATAAAAGTGCTTTTTATATAAAATGAGGATTTTATCTTAAATAATATTTACATTACATAATTTTTTTTATCGTCTGAATATTTTTTTTATGAAAATGAGAATATCATTTGCATCAATAATTCTCGAAATTTTTTGAAAAATTACAGACTGTACCAAACGATTTTCAATTCCGACAAAAACTAACTCCACCTTCTGAATTGTTAATTATATTTAAAAATGTAACTGAAAATTTAATAAATATTTTTACTGACAATTTGAAGGGGAAAAATTATACATGATTTTATTTATAAAAGTGATAATTTTAATACAGAATAATGAGTTCTATTTATTGCAATAATTTCTTGTAATGAAATTTAATTTGGAAAAAAAATTGAATTAAATCTTCATTGGAATCTTCCTTATACTTCATGAGATTTGTGAGCAAAGTATATCTATTTAGTAGTTTAGATTTCTAAAAATAATTTATAAATTTTCTTTTTCTTGGTTTTTCCTTTTTAATAAAATTTATTTGATTCTTCCCTAATGACAATTACCCTTACGTCATGAAATGTTTTTGGATGTTAACATAAATTCAGATTCATGATGAAAACTATGTGGAAACGTTATTCCTAGATATGAAAGATAAAAACCGTTTATCTTTAATATAATTAATTCTATTTTTTAACGATCTACCTGTTCTAGATAATGACCATTATTCAGCGAAAACGGTTTCGTCAAATGACGTCATAAATCACACAGCATCTCTTTCTCCTTCTGAGTCACTTATGACTTTACTCACATTTTTAGAATTCTCCGATTTTATGAATATTTTGCAAGAAATGATATCACAATGACAAACTATTCTTCTGCCAGTTTCAATGATGAAATCATGTTTTATCTCTACATTCATTTTTGATTTCAGTAGTTGCCGCTAAGAATAGATTTGTTTTTGAAAACACGTGCTTAATGTAACATGCAGAACAAAGATTACAACTCTAATTTGTGACGTTTAATTTCCCATTGTTGGATTAAAATATTTTTTTTAAAAAATTAAATAAAGTTGCAAAACGCTATTAACCATAATATTGAAATAATCTGGAGTATAATGTTTGCTTTCAAATTTGAGATTGTCTTAATATAATATTATCAAAATAATTAAAAGTATAATATATCCATATTTAAACACCCCTAATTTAAAGCTATTTATTGACGAAAATGTTGTTCGGAAATTAAGAAATTTCTTGTAAGATACAATAAAGAGTTAGCAATATGTTTAAATAAATAAATAAATAATCAACTTTAAACTTTTATGACCAATGAGGATTTTTTAATAATTTACTCATTTACGATACATATAGGATAAAATATAACTAATGACGACGAAGGCGAGCTAGGAAGATTTAGGTGTTTTAGGTGCATGGAGACAGCAGTGTTAATTTATTTTTTCTTTGAAAGCGAAATATGACGTGTATACCGTAAGGTAATGCTAGGCTTCTTACCTCTGTCAAATCATAATTGAAAAACAGTTGATAAAAAATAAATAAATAAAAATACTATTATGTTCTGAATTTTATTCGTTATTTTCAATCATGTACAATAATAATAAATAAATACAATAATAACAATCTACACAATAAAATACAATAAAACAATCTACGCAAAATATGAATTATCGCCATTATTTCATTAAACTAATTCTTTTTTGTACTCAAATTTTACTTATAATTTATTCAATGGTAACAAAACATGATTCGTAGCATTTTCAGACGCATGAACTCAGAATACAAGATGCACTCAACCGTGAACCGGCAAAGACTTGCATAGAATTAGTTATGCGAAAAGAAAAGACATGGGGTGCCATCTATTAGTGATTCTAAAAACAAAATGATATGAAACTTCAAACAAATGGAACTTCATATTTCTCTACGTAATGAAATACTAGAAAAAGCAAAAGTTCAGCTTTATAGCCCAGGCTGAATTAAGCTCTTTAAAAATGGAAATTTGGTTGCCTTTTTCTCTAACGAAATTTCAAAAACCAAATATTTTTTTTAATTGATTTTAGTTTAACTTCTATGTAAGGAGTTCTATTTAGCATATATTGATACAAATTGAAATAGCAACATACTTCATTGCGAGTCGTTTGGTTTCAATATATTACATATGAAAGTAATTTGATTTAACTTTTCCTAAAATTTCATGTCCTATATAAAGATCTCGAAGAAACTGTATTTTTTCCCTGTATTTTATCATTAAGTTTGGCAGAGTTATGATTTACCAGAACAATCAAAAGTCCAGATTAAGCCTTCAAGGAATCTTTTGAATTCTAAAGAGTTTAAATGTTAATATGACTCGGAGATTTTCTTTACTCTTCCCCGATTTCGCCAATTTTTATTTTTTTACCTCTGCATAAGTATTATTTGAAGTATCCAGTCATTGGTAAATTTAAACATAATAAAACATTTTCAAATGTTTGATTTCCACAATACAATAATAATTTCATTTCATTTTTTTAAATAAAATTTATAAATATAAAAAAATCCCTTTCAACAGAATTGGTTTTTATCTCA
>JAOUZG010040071.1:2528959-2540313 GCA_026289955.1 Argiope argentata | reverse complement strand
TATATATATATATATATAATTTGAATTCAAAATTTAAAAGTATTATTAAAGAGAATTGTAAAAGATATTATAATATTTTAATGTAATCTAAATATTAATTACTTACATGACTGGATATTTAAAAAAGATACAAAGCTATGTATCTTTTTAAAATTATAAAGTAACTAGCTTTTACCTGCGACTTCGTACGCGTGGAAGTTTTGATGTGTATATATGAGAACTGACAGTCTAAAATGTTCTCAAAACCGCATGCGTGCATAAATTTTCAACGTCAATTGGAGCAAAGCAAATACGCGAATTTTAAGCACCAGGTGGGGTAATGCAATGCAAATTAGAAAATTTTAATTTCAATTAATATGTTTTATTTTTATTCAAAAGCACTTCTGAAGGAATCGAAAGATTTATTACTTATAAATGTTTAATTTTAAATTTATCATACACTACGAAAATAGACAGAATCATTTAAAATTACCGGTTGAAAACATTTTACGCCTAACCTCATAAGCGTGGGGGAGAAAAACTACTTAAAAACTATGTACTTAAAACTATAAGGGTACTTTCTGTTTGCCGGGCGCAAACGAACAATCGCTAGAGAAATTTGTGGAAATCTGACGGAAATCTGCATTATTTGCTAATGGAAATATACCACTATAAGCATATGTGAAAAATATATAGTTGACGCCAATACAATCAAATTATAAAAACACTTAACGGAACAGCTTTAATATTCAGTCATTTTCGTCATTACAAAAAATAATTTATCACCAAATTTTAGCGAAATGGCTGAATGTGGCGTGAATGGCAGCAATAACATTTCTAATCTTAAGGTTTCGACGAAGTTTGCAGCAAATTAACGGAAACACAGAAAAAAAATCAATAAATGAAGTAATATAGAATGCACTCAAAAAATTTAATCAAAAATAATGAAAGTAAGCAAAAGGAATACTTATAACAAGAAAAAAAAATCAAGAGAAGTGAACAGGAAAGATCGAATTATACTAACACAAGAACAGGGTAAGAAAAAACATGAATACACCTGTTCTTAATAGTTTCGCTATTACAGACAGATGCTTTTCTTAAGTAGAAATTGGAAAGAATAAATACACTTCATGGGTTCAACTAATTTTTCTTATGAGCGTGAAACGATTTAAGAAATTTTATACAAAAACAGCTGAACTTTTCAGTGATGAAAATATCTTTCTGCCGAGAAATCAACGAAAGAACAAATAAATCCCAAAGAATTCCATTAGAAAGGTAAGATAATGTTAAAATGAAAAACGGTTAAATAAATAATAAAAAAAAAAAACGATTCAAAGAGCTGGGGCAGATTTTTTTTTTATTTTCTGTTCTGATGAAATCCGTCAGCAGACGGTATTAAACAGAACAAAATAATTATTCCTTTATCTTATTTATAATAAATGAACACCGGAAATAGAAAAAATGAAAACAAACGATTCAAAAAGCTTAGGCAGATGTTTTCAGATTTTTAATTTATTTTTTGGTGGGAAAGTTAGTTTTTAATTAATAAAAAATTAACCACGGAATTAATCAGAATAAAAATTAGCCCATGTTTTTCTGTAGACTGTAATCTATCTCTGTTCTAAATTTCATCCAATTTCGTTCAGCCGTTCTGCCGTGATTGATGGGCATCATCCATCCATCCAAACTTTCACATTTATAATAGTAATTTAGATGTAGAGCAAAATTCGCAAACGATAATGATTAGGAATGTTTTAGAGTAATTATATCAAATGAAATGCTTCCTCATTTTATTTGAATAAATTTGGAATACCTTTGTGTAGTAAAAATACAAAATTAAATTATTCTGGAAGCACTACAAAAATCTTAGAGACTTGCTTCCACTTTGGACCTAGACAGATGCCTATTTTTTAACCTGGAATTCGTAGGAGATTCCAAAGCTTTTAACTGTGTGCTACTATTTTTATAGCTTCCTTAGCAGGACATCGAATGATTTAGAAGAACGAATTCTAGAACTCGAGTCCGAGTGGAGATAACGCCAAAATTCTCGAATATGCTGAATTATTTTAATTGCTTAGGTCATCAAATGATCTAAGGGCATTTAGCATAGCATCTTCTCAGTAGTCATTGAAATGTTTCCACAACTCTCTCCCTTGAAGAAATTTATTAGGCAAGGAGTCAATGTTCACAGATTCTTAATAATATGTTGATTTCATTCAGAACTTTTTTTTCTATAATTAAAAGTATATTTTATCTGAAAAAAAAAACAGAAACACTTTTGAAAATTCAGCTTGTGTGCATAAAAATATTTAGAAAAAGTTAAATTTTTAGATGGTATTGCGATATATATTTAATTTTGTTTACGTTATAAACTAGACATACATTTTTACATGACAATAATGATAAAATCAAGAATTTAGTTTCCCTAAAATATATTAAATTAAAAAAAAACATGTTTTTAAATTTAAAAAATAATTTATTTTTATTTTAAAGAATTTTTTTAAGATATTGGACTTGTTAATATTGTGATGCATATGCATTTAAAATTCCATAACTCCAAGCCATTAATTTACAAAAATATCCGATAAGATCAACCATCATTTCAATGAAGATTTCCAAAATTTCCCCCTCTTTGATCCCCCTCCCCCCATTTTGCAATTGAGTTGTAAGATGGATGGGAAATTTGTTTTCCAGTGAAGTATTGAGATTAGAAGCATTGGAAATGAAGAGATAAGAGTCTTTCAAATCAATCATTTGCATTCTCTACTGCTCTCACGATTGAAGATATTTCCTAATCAGATTTCAATATTTTCTTGCCTTCATTGTCATAAGCTATCAGTAGGACTTTGATACGCACAAGGAATGTGAAAGTAGATAGGTGAAATAAAATGAGTTCTTAAAAACACATCTTTAATAGAAATTATTTTATATTTTACCCGCACGTCGTTACTCATAGCATGTTGAATGGTAGCGATTAAGTTTAAATAACTTAAGATAAAGATTAAAGGTCAAAATGAAATCTGCAATGCACATTTCAATGTATCGTGTCAGAACACAATTTCTTGAACGGCCAAGCACCACGTGCTCGCGCAAGTTAAACTATATTTTCATTCATTTTAATGGTTTCATTGAATGTGTCACTTTAGTATTGCAAACGATCCAAAAAAACTTTGTCTCGCATTTATTGTTTAAAAATAAATATCACATTTCCTATTTATTACATTTCATATAATCACGGGCTCAAAATGACATTTTTCCAGGTTTTATTTGCTATAGTCATTAATCTTTATTTTAATCAGAGCTTTTGTAAATGCAATGGCAACGCGTTATTAAAGGCTTATTTTTTGAGATGCTCGTGCAGATAACAAAATTTCAATTTTTCGCCTATGGATTTTTGTTGATGCCAAAAACCTCATCCCCAAAACAACATCATGCTCTGACATGATAAAAAACGATATATAAACGTATTAAAGGATAATAGTGATTTTGTACCTATTTTCTGGATGGCAAAAAGGTTATCTGGTCGCAGCAGATAATAACCGACAAAAATGGCCTTTCTCGTATATTATCTAATGAATATGCCAGAAATGTGTTATGAATTCTTGACATGAAAAAAGAGCGTCTGACTAGGCACTGTCATACAATAGTTGGGAAATATTTGCTTTTGGCATGAATTTCACACTTTGGCGCCATTCTTGGTGAGTTATTTGGCGATTAATCCCTGGCATGCGTTAATAGTACCCGAAAGTCGAAATTTTGTGTTTTACATTTGTTTTTCGTCCTCCCGCTATTGTTGCATGGAAGTTTGGAGAGGGGATGATAACTCAAACGTTGTCCTCATCAAAGTGTAGTGACTTGATCCTGGTCGATCAGATAAACGGGTAGCGTTTAAACACAAATGTTTTATTTACAGCTTTATACAATAACAAAAAACAACAACACGTCATCTAGGTTAATATGCTGGGAAATATTTACATCTGGGATAATAGTTCCACGGCTATCACAAGGGAAAACTAGCCGGCTGTTAGCTTATCCAGCTATAGCAGTAGCTCAAGAGATCTACGGATTACTCAATGTAGAATTTAAATCAATAAATTCGAGATCACATGGTATCTCTTCAACTGTCCGGCTCTTCAGCTCAGATCACAGCTCGTCTCGGATCAGATCGACTCCTCGTCGTATCAGCTCCCTCGTCGTCTCTTTCTTTCAAAACTTTCCATTTTAACCTCGGCCAAACTCCGCCTCTCATATTTGAAGTGGTACGCTGGAGATGCTGATCATCCAATAATTCTTCAGAAATATTCCCAATGGTCAGCAGTAACCGTGGGAATATTTTCTACTCCTCCACGCTCGTAGCAGAATCTTCATAATAAAAATTCACATATGGAGTTTTCAGTTTTTGTTTCTTCAAAGGGTCGTAGAATGCATATGTTGTTCATTATCGGAACTTATTCCAATCGGGTGGTCCATAGAAGAAATAGCTACATCTGGCGTTTTGATACGGTTTCCTTCTTCAAAGGGGCGCAAACACATGTGTACTCCATTATCTGACTCCATTCAAGTCCAAAGGGTTACATCAAAGCGGGAGAACACAATGCACAACAAAGGAAAGAATCCTGTCACATCTGGCGAGAAGAAACAATGTTCGAACATGTGTCTCTTCAAAGGGAAATAAGTTTTACGACTTCTATACAAGAGTGTCGTGTTCTGACCGTGGTTTAAAATTAGAATATCCGTCCCAAAATAGCCCAAGTCTTGCTTTGAAACGGATCGCTAATATAACTAAACTTAACTCAACTAGACGCGTTTTTCTCAGCCGATTGAAACAAAAATTTCTGACAAAACTGCACTTGTAGTTACGAATTTGATATATTTAAATCACTCGTTATTGAATTGCCACTTTTACATATTCCTGAAAGTATAAAATTAACCCAAAATCAACCCCTTGTTGGATATTGTTAAAAATGTGACTGATGTCTATACAATAGATATTAAAACTGTGTACTGATTATCTCTCTACCTCGTTTCTTGTTTCGTAGCTATCGAATTAACTTATATTCGAATAGTCGGGAAGATAACCTTCCTCTGAACAGATTTTAATCAAAATCAAACATAAATATAAAAAATGTGGTGTAGAGACTGTATATTAAATTTTAACCTTCTAGCTCAAAGCATTTTTGAGTTATACTTGTCACAGACAGAAAAGCAGACATTTTCCAAAAATGTGTTTTGGAACTCAGGAAGTTTTAAGAAGTGGAAATTCGTCAAAATCTGAAGTTCGAATTTTACGGCCATTACTATGCTTTTTCTATCCTACTTGTATGAGAAAGTAAAAATGGAGGGTAAAAATTGTATATTAAAAAGGTTAAAGGGTTTTTAAAAGTACATTAAAAGGAAGGAAAAAATTTATGTAAACGATGCTGTTAGAATTTAAATTGCATAAAAATAATGCTAATGATTCTTCACTTCTAATTTGGCTCATCGCCAAATCAGCGAAGATCTTAATTTTTTTCTTCGGAGAAAATGTTTCAACTCATCAGAAAAACAATTAAATAAAAATCTAAGAAAAGCATTTTGATCATTATTTTGATATTCGTATAAGGCTTTCGGAAAGTCTGTAATAGATAATGGAATTTAAATGCTTAGTAAAAGGAATTTTACTTAAATTTTAAATTGATTTTGGAAGAATAATTATTAAAATTTATTTTACAATATTCATAAAATTACATCAGAAATGTAAAATAAATTTCTTTAAAATGCCAATCACTTATTCTCATTACTGGATAGTGGATTTTTTGCGCTATTATTAGAAATGACACTACGGGAAAAAACGTGTGAAAAAAAATCACAATAGTAACAACAAAAAAAATGGAAAGAAAAAAAATATTCCATATGCAACTAATATATGCAACTTACGATCTTCATTATGCAATTTACGATCATTACATGTTTATAGAATTATATGGATATAAATTTCCTGCCACAGCACACGAGCACACTGACATTTCTAATAGACAATTTTTTTTTCTTTTAAGCCTATAAATATGGACTATTTTCCTGTTAATTTTTAATTTTTACTATATTACTATAAATATTTATGAAAGTTACGATTATTTTTTCTGACTCTCATTGCCAGAAGATATCCCATGTATAGAAGCAATATTTAATAAAATGAATTGATAATTCCAGTAGCACAAAAGATAAAAGTAGGTCAAAGGTCTAGTCTACTTATCTGACCTTAAACTTTGTTTTCTGCTATCAGCTCATAAACTATGACAGGAATTTATTTATCACTAAACAGTTTCTATCGATGATTAACTTTTCAAAATGTTTTTTTTTTCAATCAAAACTTTTCTATCGAAACCTACCTCCATGTATTTAAAAAAATGATAATCTTGTTGAAAAAAAAAGAAATTGAAAAATAATTGATAACAACAACACTTGCGACTAGAATAAGAATACACTTTAGAAAGTAACCAGTAGATGGGAGCAAAAAAGAGAAATTAATTTTTCATTAATAATAAAAATGTTGAAGTTGTATTAGCGATATAGGAACTTTTCCCCATCTTTTATGGAATTATTCTAAACCAAAACCTTTCTCACGATACAAAAAATAAATTTAAAAAAGTGTTTCTAAACTAATTCAGAATATAAAATGGGCCGGGATGGCCTGGTTGGTAGAGCGTTGGACTCGTACTCCCTAGGTTACGGGTTCGAAGCTCACCGGCCAAAACATTCCCCGAGTGTGTGGTGGCTGGCACTCATTAAATCTGTGCGTGGTCTCAAAGTCCTCCATATCGAGAGTAATATCACTGGGGGTACTGGGTCAGTTCGTTCTCTGTTCCAGATCTAAATTACGATCTGAGATGTATGAATGAATTTGCATGAATGTAGTCCGCCCCCTAAAAAGGGTTGTGACGTGTATGTAGCTAAGTGGTACTCTTGGCCCTGGATGGCTCTACTTTTAAAACAAGAGACGTATATCTCTGGCTTAAAATCTGCTGATGTATCAGCGGGGCTTGTCCACGGCAAGTGCCATTAGTCACAACAACACAGACTATAAAATATTAAATTAATATGAACTTGTCAATTGTTTCCATATTTTATATTTCAAAAAAATTATTTAAATTAATCTCCTTTTCTCCTTTCTGCAGGATCTTGTTCAGAATACATCGAACGTTTTGCACACAGCAGTTGGCATTCGAATCACAAATGTCACTTTCGTCTTACCGCTCTCTTGGTCCGTCGATACGTGGGAGGATATCACCATCACCCCCGCATCTTCAGAACAGACAAGGGAAAAGCCGGACATAAGTGTAGACGCCACTGAGATGAGCCCCTTCGGAATGAAGCCTGTCACTCTGCAACACGGAGGGTGTGGAGTGGGCGGTCACCAAATTATCCTGCCCCTAGATTTCATCAGCAGTACTGACGGGTATCCCAAAGGTAATACTGATACTTATTTATTCTATAAATGCATTACATGTATTGCTACATATAATGCATTATATGCTCATTTCGTTCTCGAGCATATTGAAAATTAAATGTTTTTTCCTTCTCGGCAACTCCTGAAAATATTATTGCATGAAATGTTTTTAATATCATTTAAAATTGTAAAATATTGTTTTTAACGATACGATACCAACTTAAATGTCATAATTTTTTTTTCTGAATTTTGGCAATTAAAGATTTTTTTTGCATGCTTTTTAGCAATAGATTTTATTGCAGCAAGAAAATTCCAACCATTTTTATTATATCCTTAAATATTTAATCGCTTGATTTTTTATCAATTCAGAATATGTTGTTATTTTGGTTAGGAAATTTTCATGTATCCAGAATTTATGCGTAAAAAATAAAGATTATGGGCCGCATGTAATTGTCGATTGAAGAATTCTTTTGCCTGCTTTTACCAGTATGCATTATTATTATGTATGCTTCTTTGACAGCAGATTCATTTTTAAAAGTTTGACCTGCTTTTACCAGTATTGCTTTATTATTACATATGCTACTTCACAACAGATGCGTTTTTAAAAGGTTGACGCAGAACTATGCCATCATCGCTATTATTTCGTCTCAAAATCGATCGAGCTTCAAAACTTTGTTTTTGAAACTTGTTAGAAAAATTGAAATTGTAAATCTATATATATTATAGAGGAGATAGATAGAGAAGTCTCATGATTGGTTCAAACCGGTTTTAACTGGTTAAAGACTTCAATTAATTAAAAAAAATTAATGACTTGAAAAGAGGATATTTGATGTTAATACAGTTTCTTCAAATATTAATTCATTAATTTGGTTAATTTTTATTAATTAATTAAACATTAACTCCCCCCCCCCAAAGAAAAATCTTCATTTTTCCACTGCCAAATGAGTAAGACTTCTGTTTGTTTCTTCCCTATACTAATGAGATTAGGCTTAGCATGATTTCGACTTATTCTTTTAAAGGATTCTGTTTATTTTTTTCATGTGATGCATTTAAAATTAAACATTGCTAATTCAAAGATATTTCGGATGCGTTTCGAAGTACGTTTGAATTGAAATAAAGCAAAATTAAGGAAATTAAATATTTTAAATCTGTATCGTGTTACCCCAACTGGCATAGAAAATTCACGCATTTGGCGTTGAAATTTCACGCATGAGCAGTATGTTCTAATTTATTTTCAATGGTTACGGACTTGATTTTGTTTTAATCAGACATAATTTTTTGATAAATTATTTATAATAATTGTAATTATTTAATTGAAAAGTAAAAATAAAAATTTTCTTTGTCAATCCAAGTAGGAGTTGACTTAATTTTTTTTATATATTACTTGTTTTTAATTGTAATAAAAAAAAAGGTTCTGAATTGTGGATTAACACATTTCAAAGTATAGATGTGCCAAATTTGGTATCTCTGAATCAAAGTCTCTGAATCCGTGCCACGCCAAGAGACACACGTTTTCTCCATTTATGAGAGAGACTAAGATAGAGATTCATAAAGCTTATTTTCATTCATTACTAATGAATTAGCCTGTGATGATTTGTTTAGATGATTTTGAATGATTCAACTCGTAAAATCTGAGGCTTGTTTCGTTCAGCATGACTTTATTATTATCATGTCAGTACATGATACTGTCTTCAGGATGAGGGTTTTGTCGTCAACAAAAATCCGTCTACGAAAAATTGAAATTTTATTATCTGCCCGAGCATTTCAAAAAATCAGCTTTTAATGATGCGTTGCCATTGCATTTACAAAAGCTCTGACTGCAAAAAATAAGTTAATGACTGGCTCAAATTAAACTTAAAAAATGTCATTTTAAGCACGTGATTATATAAAATGAAATAAATAGGAAATATGATATTTTTCTAAACAATAAATGCAAGACAAAGTTTTTTTGGATCGTTGGCAATACTAAAGTGACTCATTCGATGAAACAATTAAAATGAATAAAAATGTAATTTAACTTGCACGAGCACGTGATGCTTGGCCGTTCAAGAAATGATTTTCTGACGTGATACATTGAAATATGCATAGCAGATTTCATTTTAATCTTTTATTATTTATATATTTTTTTCCAGAGAAACTATTAGCCAGAGAATGGTTAAAATACCGGTATGGAGTGTTTGAAGAGAACGGATTCGCAGATGACGACTTGTACCCTGACTACTACAGAATTCCTGGAAGCTCTGAAATTAGAATCCCCGATTGCACCAACTTAAATGTCACGTACAGTTTCAAGTGAGTTTATTGACAATTTTTTCTATGTAATGACAAAATGCTGTTTTTACTTTCTCTGCAAGAAGCGTACAAGAAGAAAGTATAAAATCCATAAACACGAGTTACAATACTTTCTCTACGACTTTAAAATCTTTGGAGCTCAAGTGTAGAAATTTTGTATGGCATCCTAATACTACATTTATAGATTTCTGCCAAATTTTAATTGAAATCTGATCAAAATAATCTGCCTGTGTGTATATAGATTGATAAGCGCAGAGAGCTAGATAGACGAGATTTAGAGTTTTAACACTAGGAAAATAGATGTGTTTTCATTATTCATACCAAACACTTGAACTAATTGATCGTCTCTCTCTCTATATATGCATAATCATGTGCATTTAGTCCAATAGTTGAAAAATAAATGATTAAATCAATGAAAATTGCTAACACAACATTACACATATCCCTAAAAACGTGAATTGCAGCCTTTTCGTAATCGAACTTCATTATTTTTGAGATCGATTAATCCTCTTTTATTTAATAATCGTACAATATTTTTCCTTAGTTCAAGCTTTTTTATACAAATTTATTTACTTTATTGTTCAATCAATAAACCTAAATATACTTCCCGCCGGCTTGCTGGCACAGGGGTAGCGCGTCTGCCTCGTGTTCAGGAGGTCCCGGGTTCGAGTCCTGGTTCGGGCATGGTTGTTATTCTGTGTACTATCTGTGAGATGTGTGAATGTGCCCCCCTGTAAAAAGGGGTTGTGCAAGCGAATGAGATGAGTGTGTAGCAAAAGTCGTACTCTTGGCTCTAGTTGGCGCTACTTGAAACAAGAGACGCTTTACTCGGCTTAAATCTGCTGCTGGGTCCAGCAGCGAGCTTGTCCATAGGCAAGTGCCATTAGAACCAACCAACCAACCAAATATACTTCCCATTATTTGTGTTTTAATTATTTGGTACATTTCGTTATTTTATAAAGTTTAGTTTTGCTTTTTTCCGCAAAACTATATCATGTATGTTATGAATCTTATTACTAAAATTGTTGCTCTGTTTTGAATTTCATTTTTTATCATTTCATAAAAATGCATCAAAAATATTTTTTTTTCTTATCTGTACTTCGAAGGAAAAAGCATTCATGTACAGGAAATGAAAAAAATAAATAAATCTCAGTACTCATGGCGTTATCAGTCGAGCCTATGTTCGCAATTTTTATCCAGATGAACATGAGATAATATCTTTATTAAGAGTACACGAAAAAAGTTATGAGAAGACCACTAATGCCATTTGAGTTTTTGAGATTATAGATAGAGAAAATTAATTCAAAAACAATGGTTCAGGAAATCCAGAAACTTGTAAATTAATCACAATTTCGTGTTTTTGGACAGTTTCTTTTGTATGCAGAACTGTAAAAATAGCGAAAATAGACTTAACTCTAAACTATCCTAAAAACTATAAAAACAGTAAAAATAGAGTCTGAATTATTATTTTTTTTACAATCTTCGTAAATTTTGGAATTTTCCTCTATTATAAACGTACGGGGCGGTATTAGAGATACTTATATGTTAGAATGTTGTTAATCTATATTAAACAAAAGTGTCTCATGCGTTTAATATTTTGCATATATCATCACACACACACACACACACACACACACACACACACACACACACACAC
>JAOUZG010040071.1:2477080-2524086 GCA_026289955.1 Argiope argentata | reverse complement strand
TTTTTTTTCTTTTTTGACCTAAGTAGGAATTGACATAAAGTTTTTAAATATTTATCACTTGTTTTTATCTTATTTTATCATGACATTCAAACAATTTTTGTATTTGCAGAAACAGTCAATCCTATTTGCCTTGAGACGATTTTACTACGACTTGCCATCCAAAAGCAGGCTGGCCATCTACACTTACGATAAGAAGGCTGTGCAGGTACTGAATTATACAGAGCTTACTGACCAAAAAAGAACTGACCTAGGCACTATTGCGAACTTTGATTATCCTGGAAAAGACATATGCAATTCATGTGGATTGGTTACAGGTATTGAGGTAAGTAACAAAAATAGAATATGGTTTTTCCTTTATCAGTCAAAGATTGACTCATAACTTGTTTTTCATCTAGTTTGTGGTGGGCATTATTGAGTTAGGGTTATTATTTATTTCTATGGTTAAGTGATCATATCCTGGGCCAAATAAATGGTGAAAATCTGAAAACGTTTCAAAAGCAAAGCGCAAAGAATAATCATATTTTAAGAATAAAGGTTATGTAGAGCTCATATTTTTAATTTCAAGTTGGCATCAAGTGTACTAAGAGAAACACTGGACTCTTCAAAAAGTTAGGCGTTGAAATTCTGATAGACCTCAATATTCTGATAGACCTCAATCATTCGTAATGCTTTTTTGGCATTCAGAGACATAGCCCATTTTTTAAAATTATGTTACATTGATTTAAATGAAATTTGTAGTATAGTTTTAGTATCTAAAGTTCAGTTTTTGTGAAATTTTGAATAAAATATCACCATTTTATTTTTAGAAGCTCGACCATCAAAATAACATTTGAAATTGTAGAAAACAATTTTGGAAAAAAACATTTTCTTCAGTCCGTGGATTTTCATGGGGAAAAAATTATAAGTATAGGCATTTTTCGACTAACTTATTTTTTTCCCAAAATTTTCAAAAATAATAGTTAGTGATCTAAGCATATGATCAATTTTTTTCTCTTTTATTGAATAATTATTTGATGAAATTTTAGAAATATCGCCCAAATTTCAGAAAAAAAATTAATAATACTTTCAAAATTTGCATTCTTAAAAAACTACTCCAAAAATTGATAAAGCCAGTATTATGTTCGTTTTCATTTTATATACATTTTTAATAATTAAAATTTTTTATTTTGAGTTTTTGGGTTAAGATTAGTTGATTTTTATTTACACACGGAAATCCAGAATTTCAACTAATAGTCCTTCCATTCTTATCTAGCAACGTATTCAAGGTTTGTTTTGAATAACAACTAAAATCAATAAAACTGTTGTTATATATTTTATCCATGTCCAAATACAATTCGATTCGACAATAAAATATCTTCCTGACTACGTTATAACTTATTTCTGCTCATTAGAAGTAAAACCGATTTTCATTAGAAGTAAATTATTTTTCTGAATCGTTACAGATAAAACCGATTGCGAAATCGTTTAATTGAAACTGGAATATTATATTTATTTCAATGATGCTTGTAAATTGAGAGGGATATAGAAAAAAGTTGTCTATTGAGGCTATATAATCCAAACAAATAGATAAGGAAGTAAATGATATTTTTTTAGAACTTGCAGAAATGTTTTGAAAGAAATTCTTTTGGAATAAGAACTGAAGCAACCTTTGAGAAGACTCATCATAATTGGGAATATAACGTAGAAAACCATTAGAAGTAAAACCATTATAGGCAAAGTCGTCTCATTGAAACTGGAAAATTGTATTTTCTTTAAATGAGGTTTGTAAATTGAGAAAAACTTTGACCTTTGAGAAGACTCATCATAATTGGGAATATAATGTAAGTAATAATTAGAGGCCTGATCATCAAATGTAAAGTCTAATTATTAGAAGTAAAGCCGATTGCAAAGTCGTCTAATTAAAACTGGAATATTAGTTTTTTTTAAAAAAAATGAGGCTTGTAAATTGAGAGGAGTTTTACGTTATAGAAAAATGTCGTCAACTGATACCGTATCATCCGAACAAATAGATAAGGACATAAATGATGTTTTTTTTAGAACTTGCAGTAATGTTTTGAAAGAAATTTTGGAGGAACAAGAACTGAAGCAACCTTTAAGAAGACTCATCATAATTGGGAATATAATGTATTCGAATCAGAAAGAAGTTGAGAGACAACATGAACTATTTCTGGCGTCCATTCAAAATTGCATATTGGATGATTCGAATAAAATCAGTGGAATTCTAATCCTTCATGAAAATTTCTTTTACCATATTTGCGAAAGTTCCGACGATTTTCTTGGCGATGTTATCGAAGGAACAGCCGAACTTTTGGCGAAGAAAACTATCCTGGGAGCCAAGGTTATTCGCAACAGCGGTATACTGCAGCGATTCTTTAACGGCTGGAACACATGCATTGTGAAGACTCCTAGCTACAAAGAATCAGAAGAGAAAATAGAAGCAAACGGCGAAGAAAGTAGCGTCCTTGCTATTTCACAAATGATTAAAAAGTTAGAAGATGCAATTTTTGTGTTGGCTTCATTTCTGAAATTCGTTCCACCTCAAGACTTCGAAGAAAAGATCAACGAATTGGTGCCAGTCGGTGTTTTGCTTTTCACAAAGGAGCTCACGGATCTCTATGCTGAGAAGTTTTTCCTAACTGTTCAAGAACATGTTAAGACTTACCTGACTCACCGCGAATACACATCCTTCTTAGAACAAGAATGGCCCCCAACCGGACCGATTCATGATCCAAAAGTGTATTTTGATGAACTGGATTATTTTGAGGATGAAATTGATAAAACATTACAGAAAGAAGAGGAACAAAAGAAATTAAAAGCAAAGCCTGGCGTATTTTGGTGGACGGTTAAAACTTCAAAATAATCGAGTGCTTAAAATTACAATAAAAGTATGGAATTCTATAGTAGAGGTTCTTCACCAAGAAATTCCAAACCATTCCATTGCCAAAACGGTTGATCTGTAGAAAACATCACCCCCTTGGCGCACTTTTCAAATTCGCCAACACCCCGAGCTCTTGCATCTTATCTCCCGGAGGAAGATATCCTCCAACGACAACATCGGGGTTGCCATATTTGGCGCTAAATATCCTTGGCGAAGAGGAGGTGATGCTCTCTCCTCTCGCACTGCCGAAACCTCAAAATGACTGCTAAAAGTAACTCGCTGACAATGGCGCGATATGGTTTAGAGGTACACAGAATTTCCGGACGTACAGAATTATCAATTTATAAATAAAGTCTAAAGTATCTTAACAGTTTGGCTGGATTTAAGATTAATGGGTACTTTTCCGGGTACTTGCGTATTCGACCGTCCAACTTTATTGTTATATTTGAAGTCGTCGCCAATGAGTTTCTAAACCGCCGACTGTGGCAATCCGGCAATGGTGTAATCCGTTGATCTTTATCGCCCAATTTAAATCCGTCGCCAATGAGATACTAAACCGTTGGCGTAGACGATCTAGTATGCAAGTACCCTTTTCCGTTACCCGAGAGCGAAGTCAAAAATCGGTAAAGATATTTAGCGGTACTCTACTTTATTTGGCGATTTTTCGCTTGATTTCCGGCAAGCGGAAAAGTACCGATTAATGTACGATCTTTCGCTAAGTATGTTATGAACCCGCTAATGTCCCTAAACTCGTCAAAAGTCTACCACTTTGGACGAGTACCAGATATTGTAACTTATGGCTCTTATAGGGTTGCAGCAAAAAATTGTCACAATTATATTTCTCGAAATTTCATCCCATAATAAACGTGCTTTGACGAGCCTTTTTAAAATCTAGACTGAAGATTAAGGTCCGGTTATCAAAACTAAATTATTTTTGGTGTCTAACTGATATTTAGACTGAATAATAAACTAATTATTTGAAGAAAATGACCTTTTCTTTAAATGTAATCTCAACTTTTTATTCTGGATTTATAAATTTATTTATTACCATTTCTTGAAGCCATGTAAATTGGCAGCTTTTGGCGTATTTTTGCGAAGTTGGCATGATTTAGTCGCGTTTGTCAAGAAACCAAACTCTAACCTAATGAGATTACCAATATTTCTACTTGGAATAATGTGAAAAGGGAAGATTTCAGATCAGTGTTTTGGTTTTTGCTAAGCATGTCGCAATCGTGCCATCTTAAAAAAAAAAATTCGGGAAAAATCTATTATATTAGATGATTACATGGTCTGAACTTATGATTTCAAATATTTTTCTTTTACCAATATTTACCACATAAAATAAATAGTATAAAAATTCTGAAATCAGCAAGATAGATGTTGAAGTTTGCACCATGTATAGAAATCCTTGACCTTGAAATTGTTTAATGAATTATCGTAAAGGCTGCTTATTAACGTACTGTTTGGCTGATTGTTTGTGAGCTAACAGAAAAGATAAGGAATCAGAAGTCCTAGTGCAAACTATTTATGAAGTGGTTTTTCAAACGAATTAAAAAAAATTCTATTTTATTTTGTCATCATAAAATTTGCAAAATAATAATGATAAGATTTTAAAAAAGCGAAAACAAAACGAAAGTCTACCATTTTCTATGACCGCAAAAATGGCGACTAACGCCTTTTTCAGTTTACTATAAAAATTGACATACGGCGAAAAGTCATGAAAAAAAATCACCTTTGACAAGAACGTCTTACTCATAAGTCAAGCCTATTTATTTATGACAATTTTGATATTTTAGAATATGTTCTTTATTTTTTCCTCTTTACCATGTTATACTTAGAATATCTTTATAATTTAAACCTTTCTGTGTAGTCAAATTTAAAAGAGACGTTCCCACAAAATAAAAGTTTCCATTCCGCTGAAGCTGTTAAAAATTCCAGATAAGGTGAAATATGACTGACTTAAAACATTAATATTAAAGTAAGATACTGTTACCTGACTTTAAAATAGATTCCGTTTGCCAAAGGCTTTTTTAAAAACTGATTTCTCGCCAAATATGGCAATTCAGACTATTTTATGATTATCAGATTTGTGGATTTTCACTAAACTTTTGAAGTGTTATGACGTTTATTTTCTGAAAAAGCGGCAAATAATCATTATAACCATTCCCGACAAATAATCACCATAAAACAATGTTACTAAGTCTTACTAATTCTGAAACATGTAGAATCTGGAGTTAGAGTGAGCGGGGAAAACGCGAAAGCACGCGTAATAAAGAACAGAAAAGCGTACAAAGCAACAAAGCATGGGGTCGGGATAGCATGGTTGGTAGAGTGTTGTACTCAAAGATTCCCCGAGTGTGTAGCGACTGGCGCTCGTTAAATCTATCGTGGTCGCAAAGTCATCCATATCGAGAGTAATATCACTGGGGGTACTGGGTCAGAGGTGATCGTTTTCTGTTCCAGGTCTAAATTACGATTTGAGATGTATGAATGAATTTGCATGAACGTAGTACGCCCCCTAAAAAGAATTGTGACGTGTGTGTAGCTAAGTCGTACTCTTGGCCCTAGATGGCGCTACTTGTAAAAACAAAGAGACGCATACCTTAGGCTTAAAATCTGCTGATCGTATCAGCGGGGGGCTTGTCCATGACAAGTGCCATTAGTAACAACAGCAAGTGTATAAGTGTATCAAATATATTACGTGCAAATTTAACAACCGGGAACACACAAACACCGGGAACTGCGTACAAACCGGGAACAAATCGACTGTAAATAACCTCAACAACAATAAAAAGAGCTGGAATTCAGCTTCCTAAAATAAGATAGAATTCATTTGAGTTCTCATTATAGTGTTTGTAGCCCCCATAGGAAATGCATATTCTTTGCTACTAGGGATATCGCCGAGATTCTTCTATATTCAAAAACTTTCCTTTAAATCGGCAAAGGAAACTTCATCCGCTACGATACTTAGTGCACATGGAAACTATATTAAATACCTGTAATAATAAAAAGCATGAAAGAGAAAGTTTTCAATCTATATTGGATTGTATATTATCAATTCTTTGTACATAATAGTACTTTTTCCTTTTTAATAATTTTTAGGTCTTGCTAAAGAACAGTGAAGTTGAGGGAGGTTCAGTTATTTTAATAACCGCCTCTCCACTCGAAGAGCCTTTTGAGATTCCGGAAGAGGTGAAAAAAGCCGGTATCTGCCTTAATGTCATCAGATTTTTGGATGGAACTGAAAATACGAGCTACGAGGCAATAAAAGAATCATTCCACTGTTATCATTATGAGTCAGTGTCAATGAAGTTGGATGATTTGGAAATTTACAGTTCTCTGTCCAGCTTTTTGAGGAAACCTGTACCAGAATTAAATGACAATTTTGAAATCAAAACAGTAAGTATTGAAAAATAAAATGAAACTTTCTTCAGTCAGATTTTAAATGTGATTGATTTAAAAAAAATTGACTAGGGATTATTCCAGAAGCTTTTTTCTTTTCAGTTCCTCATATATGAAGGATGCAAAAATAAAGCACTATAATCGTAAAAAAAGAAAAGAAAAAAAATCGACGCAAAGGTTTTGATAAATTTGCATATTTCAACTTATTCGACGGATAAATTACAGTTTTAAATCTATATATATCCATCTGCGAAAACGATAATTCAAAAACATTTTGTACTAGATGGTGGAAATTTGGCGTTTTTTTAAATCCAAATTCTATTAAATTTTGAATGAAATACATTCACAGGAAAGTTGTCCACCTCGATAATGCCAATAAATACTATATCTAAAAAAATTCAAGAAGATAGACAAATATAATTTGGTGTGCGGAGTTAGCATCAGAAGTGTAAACCTTTTGTAACGTTTTGGCCGTGGCTACTGGTAAGTTGGGCTGAAGACAAACTCAGGTGTTGGAGAAATAAAAATCTATTTATTTCCTGCTATAATACACATATCGCACAGATACACCTTCTTGATTAAGTATTAGAATTATAAGGTAATTCAGTTAGAGTTCCGCTAGGGAAAGGTGCTGTGCTTCAGATAAGTAAAGTAGTCTCTCTTGGAGGTGAAGAGTTATGATGGAGTTCTGGAAACTCCCGCAAGATTCAGGCCGAGGTCGGGTTTCTCATCTTGTCGATTAACCTGCTGGATTTTAGGAACGCAAGGTGATGAACTGGCTGGAAGAGCAACTTAGAAGACAGAAGTTCAACTAATTGGAGGTCTCCCCAAAGCTCGGATGAACTTTCACGCTTGTCAGGGCGCAAAAGTTTAAAATTTCCGATGAACTTCACGTGGGCTCAGCTACTTGGCGTGGCTGCCTACGTACACTCCAAATTCAATCCTGAGAATTTTACACATAATTGAATTCTAACTCCAATCACTAGCTGTCGCTTCGTCAGTCGGCTTCCTCAGTCCGCCCTCTCTATTGGCTTACCCCTCACTCCTCCAGTCGGTTCCCTTTTTATCTCGGTCTCAAAGGCCGGCTCTCGGTGGCAAAATGACCAATCAGGATAATTCCTAACTTTCATTGGATCCTCTGATCTAAGTTATCTTCCAATCACAAGAGAGGGGACAGCGATTAGCAAAGAGACGTGTTGGCGCCTTCTTGTCTGTTACAAGAAGAATGGAAATGTCATCTTTCGCTGATCTCCATTGTGGCGGCTTGAAGAGCGGGTATCTTTTATCTATTGACAGGGAAATCTCTGCTTCTCTCCCTTGCCGTTTGTTCCAACACATGTCCAGCCCAGTGACGACCTCACAAGTCGCCCAGACACTTCAGCTTGACCGCGGTACTTAAATTTGAATACCAGGGGTTTGCATTCTCCGCATTTTACAAATTCCTCCGCCATCTGTGGCTGTTTACCTGTGGGAACGCAGTTTTCTATATCTCTGCTTGTCACTTATCTGAAGACGTCACATTGTAAATCAAATTTTAAGCGAATGGTAAATCTGTCAAAGGATTTATCATTTATCGGTTTCCATATATGTATCTGCATATAAACTCAATAACTAAAAAATACAATAGTTTAAATAAAGTAAATATGACAAATGAACTTAAAACAACAATTGTTGCTTTGATTCAAAAATTATTTTCAATCTGCCGAAAATAAGATTTCTAAAATACATTCTCTTCTCTGTACTACAAAGCAAAAACGTTCATGGGCCGAGTTCGGAAAATTAACCTAACATCAAACCTTTCGTATGTAATATGAGATCGTTTCGTGAAAGCTTTCCGATAGATGCATTTGCGAAGCATCCAGAGACTTTAATCGTCAAAAAATTCTCACTTTGCCGAATCAGAAACTGTTTAAGACTTTCCTGACTTCTAAATAAACAGAAAATAAACAGAATCATTTGAAAAAAATCGGTCAAAAACGTGTTAAGCCTTACTTTATTCGCGTGGGAAAAAATAAATTGCAGTCTTACTCATTTGTCAGTGTGAAATGAATATTTTTGGCTGGAAAATTAGCTTTTAATTAATTGATAAAAATTTACGAAATTAATAAACTAATATTTGAAAAACATCGTCAGCCACTACAAGTTAGAAAATAGTATTGACCACTTTCTGTTAGCGTGGCGCAAATGTCGCCAATTGTGAAATAAACGCAAGGCTTGTCACCAAGCGAAGCGAATGACTAAAGTCAACGGAATTTTACATTATTTGGTGGTTTTTTGGCCAAATTTCATTTGGCAGAATTCTATATTATTCCCTTGCTCCCGACTAACGGACAAGTAACAAAAGTATTTTATTAAATATTAAAAATTTGAACAAGATATATATAGGGTGAGTGTGAACTGATAGTAGGAATTGGAAAAAAAATTGCTAGGAAGTTCCCGTGAAACTAAGTAGCTGTTCTAGTTGAAATGTCTTCTTACGTCTTTTAAATTATGCCATTTTATTTCAAATAAATAAGAGAAATGCAAAAATGCACTTGTTTCCAATTCCTTTAAATATCATTATTTACGAACCAACCCTAGTTTAAGTTTAGTTACCTAGGATTAAAAGTAAAATAAAGCTGAATGAATCAAGCTTGAAAAAATGGTTAAATCCTAGCATACGGTGCCCCTTTGGCGCCCTTTTGAAAAATATCAACAGGAATCCATAGCTTAGGCAACCAGCCAACGAGCGTCCTTGGCAGAAATGACGTCACGGCTTCTCAGTATGAAGTCGCCAAATCAAGGGGTATCGTATGCTACGATTATACCAAAGAATTGTCATACAGTCATGTTACAGACTATTGGGTATTTACGTAATAGACCGTCCACCTTTATCACCAAATTTGAAGTCGTGGCCAATGAGTTGCTCACGGTCAGTTATGGAAATCCGGCAATGGAATAAATAATTGATCTATATCGCCTAATTTAAATCCGTCGCCAATGGCTTACTAAACCATTGAGGATCGTTGGCGAAGACGGTCTAATACGTAAGTACCGACTATTGGTTCCACTGTCTTTTCTTCATCTTCTTTTTTCTACTTTCCTAGGTTTTTTCCGGAAAAATGTCTGGTGACTTGCCTGTGACAATTTCACCAGATTCAACGGCATCTATTTTCACTTTGTGGACTGGAAAAGATTTGAATAGCGATAGAATAACGTGCAAAGCAGGCGAAAATAACGTAATGTTGACAAAGGTCACGAAAGGATTCGACATTGCGGCGTTTAACATCGATCCTATGGATGTAAGTAATCTTTGGTTGTTTAGTAAAAAATTTTTTTTAACATTTTTATTAATTTATTACATGCAAAGTGGTACAAAAGAAAAATCACGCTCAAAACTTTTTTATGGGCACTTCGTAAAGAAACGGATTCGCATAATGAGCAAAACAAAAGATAAAAAAAGATTAAAATGAAATCTCCTACGCTTATTTCAATGTATTATGTCAGAACATAATTTCTTGAACGGCCAAGCACCATGTGCTCGTGCAAGTTAAATTATATTTTTGTTCATTTTAATTGTTTTATTGAATGAGTCACTTTAGTATTGCCAGCAATCCAAAAAATAACTTTGTCTCGCATTTACTGTTTAAAAAAATATCGCATTTCCCATTTATTTCATTTCATATAATCGCGTGCTCAAAATGACATTTATCTAGGTTTTATTTGCGGTGGTCATTAATTAATTTTTTTAAGTCAGAGCTTTTGTAAATGGGATGGTTTCGCGTTATTAAGAGCTGATTTTTGGAGATGCTCGTTCAGATAATAAAATTTCAATTTTTCGCTTACGGGTTTTTTTTTGACGCCACAAAACCTCATTCCTAAAGCAATATCATGTTCTGACATGATAAAAAAAACCCTTTTCGTAAATATAATAAAAAGCAGATTTTTTTTAATTATCATATGAGAACATGTTGTTTTTAACTTGAAAGGTTTGGAGATTGGGATTTATGGCATCAAAGGCTGTTATTCCCCTGTTCCCAAATGAAGAGAGCTCAAACCTTACATCCATAAACACTAAGAACGAACACAAAAAGCCAAATTGAAATTTCAATCCAGTGACAGTTACATAAAACAGTTCATTGGTGCGATTCAGTCCATTTTCTAGATACTATAGTTCCACTGGAAAGATGTACAAAATGACGGTGGGTGACGTGCGATATGGAATAGTGATAAAGGAAAAAGACACCAAGAGGCTTCAACAGAGTGCTGCCAATGGAATCAATAGGCATTGAAAAACTTCAATGCTTAAAGAGAAACGTGCAAATTGGTTTTGTTTGCAGTTATTTTATTTTTAAAAGGAGATGTCTTGTCTATCTAGCTGCAGAAATGACCACAACTTGCATATTTTTTGCAAGAGAGAATTATGTGTTCAATGTCATTAATGCTAATACCTTCATGACAAAAGGATCATTTTGGAAATTGAGACGATTCATCAGTCCTGTCGTTATAATTGTTTTGCTGATTAGTCTGGCCAAAAAAACATCTTCCCTACGATTTTTCGACCAAGGAGATAGGGCTTCAATGCTAGGGATATCTGTCAAGGAGAGAAAATATTTACTTTTTCTATAATCAATGATTCTGATCTGATGCGATGCTTTCTTCAGGTTTGAAATAATATTTTCAGGAGAGATTTATTCAATCCAAAGTGTATTTTCTGTAACTTCTTTGGCTAGGTGATCTTCAAGCTCGTTTCAGATTATATTTAAATGATCATGTACCGACAGGAAGGATATTTTTTGGTTTAGTTTGATTAGAGTTTCAACTGTAGAGGCTATACTTTTTGGTGACTGGAGAGAAATATTTTTCAACTACGTTACCGCAGAGTAGCTATTTGAAAGAATCAAACAATCCTTTCCGGGGACTACGAAAACATCTAGGGGAAAAAAACCCAGCAACCGAAGTGTGCTGGAGAGTTTTGCATGCATCAGTAGCAATGATAAAATGATCAGGAAAAGAATTCCGAATGCATTCATATTGTTTTATTTGAACCTTATACTGTTTTATTTCAGTTTTTGAGAACATGATGTTGTTTTGCTTTGGAGGTTTTGATATCTCCGAAGTTTACAGACAAAAAGTATTATATATATATATATATATATATATATATATATATATATATATATATATATATATATATATATATATATATATATACAGAGAGAGAGAGAATATATATATATAATAGAGAGAGAGAGAGAGAGAAATCTCTTACTAGTCAAACTATTTAAATTGGTTAAGAACTTAAATTAATTAATATAAATAATGACTTAAAGTAATAATGTTTTCATAAAACGAAATTTACGATAGGAGATTGCATTTTCTTTTTTCATTTATTTATTTTAATTATTTTCTAATTTCTAATCTTTAGCTCAGAACTCATAAATATAATATAATATAATAATAATTTCTTAAACAATTTTTTGTCATCAAATTCATTACTAGCTGGAAATATACGTATGTAAATCAAAATTATTTGTAATTATCATACAGTAATTATCATATACAAAAACAAATACAATATACAAAATTATCATACGAATATATATTTAATTTTTTATATTTAATTTGTGTTAAACAAATCTATCTAATAAAAAGCTGTAAAAATGTAAAAATAAAAATTATGTCTAAAGTAATTTAAAATTGCGTAAAATCAGGAAACTTTTTTATTTGAACAATTTTTCAAAGTTTTAAACCTTTAATTTAGAATTCATTACTATAAATGAACTGGAATTTTGTTTTCATTTCCAATGTTTAAATTTTCTTCCAGCTGGCGTATGAAGTCTCTAAGGGTTGTAAGAATCTTTTAAGTGACCACCAACTTTTGTAAATACTGAAATAGGGTACTGTTATCGAGAAAACACAGTTATTTTAAATTTTAAAAAGAAAAAGCACAACAAGGAAGTAAATGGAAAATTATTTACATACTTGAAACAAGTTAAACTAAATAAAAGTGTGTAAAAACAAACCTAATTTTGTATGTGTCTTCCTAGACATTAAATTTATAAATAATGTATTTAAATTTATTTTGCATTTCATTTAATGAAAGCTTCAATTCCCTTTTTATTTTTCTAGGTCGACATTACCTGTAGTTATATTTCTTCTGCATCAGAGGTTCTGACAGAGGTTCAGATGACGACACAAAACGGGAAATATTTCACTTTCGATATCTGGTACCATGATGAATCTACAGCTGAAAAGCAGGTAGTTTTGATTTTTGAAGTTTATTTTTATTTTCTGGCATACGAAATACATTTTTATTTTCACATATACTAAGTATAGGAATAAAAGTTATCGTAATCGTAAAAGAGAGAGAGAGAGAGAATGAAAGAAATAAAACAAAAGAAAAAAAACTTCGGTTTCACATCTTTTTGAGACTGAAAAACCCATGTTTGGAAATTAATTCTATATTTACGTTATACCGTTCGCCGTTTCCCTCACCTGATATTGGCATTCCGCCCAGATGTACTATAATCTGTTATTCCCTCCTCACACTCACATATTGTTAAGTATTTCTGGACTGCCAAATGGGGGATCTGCTTCGCCAGTAGATTTGTTATGTCTTGTCATTAGATGTATCCAGATAAAGAACCGTTGATGTACGTTTCATCGTTTCAAAGATATCGGTCATATCTTCAAGGAAGAAGAGCTTCAAACCATGCAGATATTAAATTTTTTTGCCATTATGAAGGGACTATTATTAACTTGTGTTCAGGAAGGTTCAGCTACAAACATGAATCATTAATGGACATTCCATCGATCAACTGCAGATTCTTGAGGAGGCATTCTTGGATAACTATTGGACGATAAAGAGGTCAAAAGTGTGGCATTAGCCTTATAGGCCAGATAACATCCACGATACCGAAGTCGACTTTAGGTTTATGGTCATTTTACTCGGCTACTGTCCCTAGTGTCGAGGTTCGTATCACGACTTTCAATCAGTACATTGGTGGCCTTGACAACGCGACCTTCCATAACAGTCGTGGTGCCATCCATCCGCAGCAAAATCGTAAGACTCACTTGACGTACAAGCAAACAAATAAAAATCGTCAGACTCACTTGAAGAGCAGGCAGCAACTCGCCATAACGCTTAGCGCAATACAAAAAAATCGTTCGCTTCTTCGCAGACTCACTGGTGGGAGAGTACTGTAGCGTTAGCCTTATTAGCCAGATAACATCTACGATACAGAAGTCGACTTTTGTATTATGGTCATGTTACTCGGCTACAAGCCCTAGCGTCGCAGGTTCGTATCGCGACCTTCAATCGTTACAAGTGTATAATGAGAAAAAAGGACGCGGAGATTTGACGGAAATAAAATGAGGTATTTTTTTAACAGAAAGAAGAGAGCAGTGACAACTGTTCTAAAGAAGAGTCAGAGAGAAGTGCGAGTTTGAAAGTGCTCCTGATTTTGTGAGAAGCTCCGTGCAATTCGAGCTTATATGTTAAAATCTACCTAATAGGTAAAAATCGGTGGATTTCTGGAGCTACCCATGGAGTAACCATTTCAGCTAACAACCTATTAGCACACAGTCTGTTTGTGTTTATTCTTCGAATTGATCAAAGAATTATTTCCTCGCTATTTTTCAATTTTTGTAAAAATTTTGTAAATAACATTAAACTAAATTAGCAATAAAATTTAATTTAAAATTACAATTCAAAATCGAAAGGAAAAAAAATGAATCCGGCCTGAAGACTTTTTCAAGGGTTACTCTCAGGCAGGGATTCAAATCAAGGATTTTTTCTGTGAGACATTTGACATTTCATCAAAATATCGACCCCAAATCGAATATCGAATCAAACAAAAACTTTGATTTAAACTTTTTGTGTAATATATTTATTTTAAAATTTTTCTTGTATTTCTGTGATACTAATTAATCTCTAAAACCTCATTTTCCTGAATTTTTCCCTTTTTCTTTAATTCTGTTTAGATTAAAAAAACTTTTATAAAATTATTTTGCTTGTTTTTTTGTGTGCTTTTAATACTGGTATATTTTGTTTTGTTTTGTTAGTTTTGGCTTCAAAGGTCACCCTCAGGCATGGTTGGAATCCATTATTGATGGTGACCCTTGAAAAAGTCTTCAGTCTGGATTCATTGTATTATTTTCCACCTTTCGATTTTGAATTTTACTTTTAACTTAAATCTTATTGCTAATGTAGTTCATTTCATTTGTGTTCCAGTTATAGCAGCATTAGCACTCTCTAAATACAATGTTATTTTTAGTATTATGGTTCAGGAAATTTGTTTAAATTTTTTCCATTTGGTTTTTTTATATGATAGTTACGTAAATAATATTAACCTAGAAGAAATCAAGTTGTTATCGTGTACATATAAGGCTGTAGTAAATGAAGGAATTGTTCGGTACCCTGCTCTATTATTCGATTGGTCAGGATCAAGCGAACACAATATCTCAAATCTCTTTTGACTCTCTTGACTCACTTTATCTCAAATCTCTTTTGCGATATTGTGTTCGCATTACATTGCGAACACAATATCTCAAATCTCTTTTGACTAGACAAATGCAATTTGGTTTATTATTTTTTCTGCGGTTGTAAATTTTTATTAATTTTGGAACGAAGTTTTTGTATAGGAAGTTTCGTTGACCGAGTACAAGTAAACAAGATTACTTAAAAATGTAAAAAAAAACTAAATGAATAAAATTTGATACATAAATATAGAGCCATATAAAATTTTTCATTAAATTCTAGAACTTGGCCATCAGTCGATCTGTCCTTTCACAGGAATTTGGTATGTGATCATGTCATTAAGATTATATCATAGTGCCACATTTTTTAACCAATCAGAAAAATTCATCGAAAATGTATATTTGGTATTCTTCTCTATTTGACCCAAGCACACGTATCTCACATGCGAAACTCTGAAAAAAAAATAGATCACTCATGGCTTTCACTGCCTAACTCAAGGCTCCCAAATTTTAAACGGGGGGGGGAGTAAATGATATCTTTACTGATGAATATTTGGGAAAGTGTCGAGGAAACCACTCTTGTCTCTTTTGAACTGTTTTGTGTTCATTACTTCATACGATTTGATTTTGAATAACACTGTTTTAATTACGAGGATTTCTTTATTTAACTATTTGTAGCTTTAGTATAAGTATGTAGCAAGTGAAGGTCGCGGTACGAACCTGCGACGTTTGGGCCAGTAGCCGAGCGATATACCGTTCGAGCAAAAGGGACCCTTCAGCTCAAAGGATATTATCTAGCTTATAAGGCTGACGCTACAAGTATATGAGAGTATCGAATTAAATCAATTTCTCTGTTTTCGTATCTTTTTTCTCCATAGCTTCCCATTATCGTCTACGCCAAAATTTATTTCGGTGGCTACCCAGTTCAAAAGGCAAATGTGGCGATGGTCGTCACTTCAGAAAATAACCCGGAGGTGACCGTGAAAATGCTCGATAATGGACGAGGAGGTGGGTCAGGAATTATCTGCATTTGTTAGAAATATTTATAGCTATTGTTTTATATTTTCAATTGTACTTACAGTTCTTTGTATAAGATAATGTATTTATTTTTTTGGTTCACGTTTATTATACGGTTCAACACCCAACGGGTTACCTATGGCATTGCGGGTTTTTTTTTTGCCGGTCACACCAACATGTGACAATTTGCAAGCCAATCGCTATTTACCGATGACATTGGTTTGCCATCACTAGATGTCACATATACAATTTTCATTAAAAGAAACAAATGCGTACAACAAACTTCATTACGTACTTACGTACTTGCCACGTACAACAAATTTCATTACAAACTTACAATACATTAGATGAACTATTTTGCCACATATTAACAAAAACAGAATTATTAAATAAGGGCAGAATTTTATTAAAATTTATGTTATTTTATTTGTAAGAGTAGCTGACTAAAATATATATTATAAATAAATTTGAATATATTTCAATGTTTTATGAATAATAATACATTCCACTTATTTAACTACATTATTTCACAAAATGAAACTTAGCTTGCTATGCCATAAGGTACGTAATTTTGAACTTCATATTTAGACATTTTAATAAACAAATTTTCAAAATTTTTTGGGTAATGTGTAGTTTAACCCTCTTCTTCACCAAGTTGGCGATAATACACCAATGCTTTTTTTCCCATTATGGTAACCCTAAGTTATCTTTCTCCTTGACCGGAAGAGCTGGCCTGTGCTCTTGTCTACGAATGGATAGTTTCAAAATTTGAAATCTTACGATTAAAAAAACCCGTCCGTTACTTCCATTTCTCTTTCCGTTGCATCTTGAATCAACATGTTTTCTATGAAATTTATTGATTAAAAGAAGAATTTAGATAAATGTTTTATGAATGGAGTAAAATATATGGTTGGCGATTTTTGAAAAGCGCTCCAAGCAGGGACTTATACGATCGTACCAAAATTTCTCCTACTGAGAAAAAAAATTGAGAATCGTGCAAGCGCGTTAGTTTTAATTAATTTTACTTTCCTAACTTTATCAACAAATTGATGATTAACTTTAAGTAATTTTTATACTTTTATCTATTTGTGAAAATATATGTATTTTTATTTGTTTACTAGCCACCTTTGGCGACCAGTCGGTTCGCCAATATTATTGTCGACTAAAGAGTTAAATCCATTTTTTTTTAAATAAAAGTTTGTCTCATAATAAGTTTTTCAGCAAAATATTTTTAAGCTTCAAATTTCGAATATCATATAATTCACTTATACTATTATGTAGGCCTTAAACGGTCCTGATCTTTGAACTCCGCTTCTCTTTCTGCTTTTCTATCAGTGCAGGTAAAATTCAGTTTTAAATTAAAGTGGAAATGATGGAAGTGCACTTAATATAAAGAAATTTTTACTCAATCCTAGCATGTCTTTAAATAAAACTAAGAACTGAAAGCAGAATAGTCCGACATTGAAGTTTTATGTTCAATACAGAAATTGAAACATAATAAAATTTTTTTATAATTCATACGATCTCAATGAATTATGCAGCAAAAATTTCACAGGTTATATGAAACCTTCAGTTTTTAATTTTATTTTTAGATGGATATTAATGCTCTCAATAATTTTTTTTTAGGTTTATAAACATATATAAAAAATTATGGTTTAAATTCCTTTGGTCTTATAGATTCATATTTGTAAAATATTCTTAATATTTCAACTTCTAAATAAATAAATAAACATTTCTATCTTTTTCAAATCTGGCTGATTTATTCAGTTCTGAATATTGCAAGTTTAGAACAATCATCATTATCATAATCTAGACCAATTATTCTAGAGTAACTGATAGGCTTCTTTGATATCTTGATAAGGTGATCTAAAATCATCAGTTTTTACTGAATAGCTATATTTAAATTTTCATAGATCGATCAACTTTTATGATTGATTTAGTTGATTGGAGTGCCAGTTTTTTTATTTTAAGGATTTATTGTCTCAAGAATATTTTATTAAATATGATTCACAGAGCAGATGATGTATGCAAAAATTTAATTCATCAGCATTTTTTCCCTCATTCTAATAATTATATATTTCACTTAGACCAATTGTTAAGAGATTTATGGCTCTCCCCAAAAAATTAAGAAATTAGATGTTGGGCTCTGATTACAGAAGATGCCTTGTAGATGTTAAGCCATATTTGCCTTAAATAAAACTGTTTAATTGGATTAGTAATATATATATAGTACAATATCATAGAAAGCGTTTCCATCTATTTATTTTCCAAAAATATCATGTTTCATTATAGTTTCATTTTATACAGACACGTGCCGAAAATGATATTTTTATACGTTTAATTTGGAATGATAGTTTATTTTTTCTCATTTGAGAACAGGATATTGTTTTGGTTAGGAAGTTTTGATGTCTCCGATATATGCGGGTTAAAAGCATTTTTTATCTGCTTTTACAAATTTTGCATTGTTAATTATTTCGTATGCTTGTTTGAAAAAAGATGCGTTTTCAAATAGCTGACCTACTTTTATCAGTGTAGCTTTAATATTACGTATGGTTCGTTGAAAGCAGATGCGTTTTTATTTCGCATGATTCATTAAAATGCGGAAATAAATTGCAATCACGAAGGCGAATTCTTTGATTTGCACAAAATATCTTCACTTAAGTAAAAGTAACAATTCAAAACATGTCTTATTGTTTTAAAAATTTTAAAAAAATGCAAAAATATTTTATTACCACTGATTATCAATTGCTTTCTGTTCGTCATTTCTTTGAAATGACATCATTTTCAAAGTTCGTTTAAGATTTCTAGCTTTTAAATAATTAATCTCGCTCTCAGAAGATTATCGTTTGGTGCTTTTCTAAAAATTCTTTTTCAGTTTTAACTGTCGCACTTTCGTAATATATTTTTACTTCGTATTTTTATTTACTTTAATTCTTTAATGGTATTGTTAATTTTGATATTGCAAACGATCAAGAAAAATTCTCTGTTGCATTTACGGTTAAAAAATAATCACATTTCTTATTTGTTTCATATCATATAATCACGTGATGAAAATTGTATTTTTCTGTTTTATTTTTGGTAGTAATTAACTTTTTTTTTAAATCAGAACTTCTGAAAATGTGATGGCAACATTTTATTAAAAGCTGATTTTTTTAAGATCCTCGAGAAGATAAAATTTTATTTAATAAATTGTTGAAAAAAAAACCCGATTAAATTAAAGGTTTAAAAATTCATTAAAAATAGAGTTTTAGTTTATTGGTTAAAACATTAATATCATTGAAAAGCTAATTTTTTTAGCTTTAACTTGATGCAAAAATCAATTTGGTGCTGTAATATTTTCGGAAGATATACCGAAAAAACGTCAAAATTTGGCTTATTTTTTAATTAATTAAAATTTTAATTAAAAATTCAAAAAAAAGGGCTCCGAGGTGCACATTCCCGGTACCCAAGGTATACATATACCGAATTTGGTAGCTGTAGGTCGAACGGTCTGGCCTGTACACCGCCAACACACACACACACACACACATTGTGCTTTATTATAAGTAAAGATTTATTGTGAGTTACAATAGCATAGCACGTTGATGACGTGCTATTCAAAAAATGAACATTAATATTGAAATGAATTATTTAAAGATTAAATGAATGAGAATACTGAAATGACTATTTTTTTTCTTTCAAGGATAAGATAAATTCCTTATCCATTCTTAAAAAATGCACCCACAATTGCATTAATGTTCTTAAGAGACTGCTGATATATAAATAAAACTATTGGTAATCCTAGAAAGAAAATTTTATTTCACTTCTTCTTTACGTCTAAATAAATCATATGAATGAAAGACATATGCACCTGAAATAACCAATCAATCATGTTTAATGACAAAGGATTCAAATTTAATCATGGATTTGGGCGTTGACCGTGTTTTTCATAAACAGGCACTTCGGGTACTTCATTACTGAGAGAGTTAAATATATGCTTAATGTTTATAAATACTGTAATAATTAAGTGAACTTAATTAAACAGATTGGAATTCTAACCAATTTCATTTGACAAAATGATGTTATTTGTTATAGTAAAATTTGGTATTTCTTAAAAATTTATTTATTTGGCAGTTAGGACATTGGTCTATATGTGATATCTCTCAAGCAAGAAACTTTAGATTGAATCGCTAAGTCGAAAATCTGCCGTTGCTTCTTAGAGTAGAATACTGAATATTCTATTCGAAGGTTATCTATGACAATTATACAAATTAAATTTCATGTTCATCACAGAATTGTACATGTTCTAAAATTTGATTATAAAACAAAGTACTGCTAGACAATGTTTTAGAATCGGAAAAAATGGCTTGTCTTTTTATAACTTTAATGTAAAATGAAGAAAAACAAGATTTTAAAAATCATAATATTAATTTATATTATAGAAAACTAATTGTAAAAGATATATAGTGTAATATTTTAATATAAATATCGTTGTAAGGACTTAAAAATCTTTCCAAAAAATTATCTTCTTATTAAAAGTTTTTAAATTTAATTACCGAAAACTTATCATTAATAATCATTATGAATTAATTATTGTTTAATTAAATTATCGAAAAATTATCTTTTAATGGAGTCTTCAGATATTTTTAAAATAACGTTCAAACTATACCAGGGAATTTGAAACTCTTGGCCTTTTGAAATCGGAACTCAAAGAAAATATTGTGTTCGTTTTAATGCCGGGTTTATATGATGGCCATGCGTAAAAAGGTTAAAAAATGATGTTCCATCGACGGCAAGTAATTGTCCCGAAGGGATAACAACATTAATTGTAGACATTAATGTTCAAACTTAGCAGTATTGTATTTTTTGGCTCGAAAAAGTTAATCACTTATGATATATTAATACCAGCATTTAAAAAAAAAATACGTGCCTGCTGATTTCAAGAAATTCTAAAATCAGAAACTTTTTTTTTGTCTATTAATTTTATAATATTTTAAACCTTTCACGCCTATATATATATGCTTTGAATACTCTAATTGTAATGCTGTTTTCGTCTCACAGATCCAGATGTCACCGAGAATGATGGCATCTACAGCGGATACTTCACCGACTTCATCACTAAAGACGATTACCAAATAACAGTGAAAATTGATGATAATCAAGGGGGAGCCAAAATTGGAATATCAAATCCAACCTTAAGTAAGGCATTTTCAGAAAAAGTATTAAAATTACTATTAATCTGTCACCTTTGGGGACCAGTTTGTTCGCCCATATTTTAGGCTGTTAAATAATTCTTGGATGCATTAAAAAACCATTTTAATTTGTTCTTCAATATGGCAGGAAAATTTAAACTTAACTGAATATTCTTTAAGGAAATTAAAAAGTGAATGCATTAAGAAAAAATAAGGGGAATTCTAAATCTTGGAATGAAATTAATGACTGACAAAAACATACGATTGAATATTTTGATGGGTGAATTTGAGTTCCATCTTAGCATCTAAAAATATTGTTGCGTGTAGTGTTTCAAACTGAATTATTGGAATTAAGGAGAAATAATTCTGCATTAAGGAAATTGATATAGATAAAAGGGTAAGTTTTCGTGTCTTAAGATGATACAAAAATTATTTTTGCGAGATAATTGTTTCGAATGCATGATCATCATTTTTTATAACCTAATCATAACGGTTATCGATCAGCTGATAATTAAATCCATTTTTGCTCTCAAACGTTAGTTGAGATTGAACTATTTGTTTCAAAATTGCTCGTTTGGGTTGGAATTAGACTGGGCTCAAGAACAGATCTGAAAAATCAAATCGGAACCATAACAAGCCATATTTGATGATGAAGATGATGTCGTGTCCGCTTTTTACTACGGAAAGAGGGGTCAGTAGTTTCTGAAGGTATGGACGCCTGAGCCCCCGAGGGCAGAAGTATGACTTCTGGCTCAGATAAGGCTGAAACACTCACCCACACTACTGCACAGCCCCTTTTTACGGGGGGGGGCATTCTCACATCTCACGGATAGAACACAGAAGAACAACCATGCCCGAACTGGGACTCGAACCCGGGACTCACAGAATACGAGGAAAACACGCTACCTCTGTGCCAGAAAGCCGGCAAGCCATATTTATCGAGACAATATTCTGGAAGAACATGTACTTTGTTTAGGAGTGCCATGGGGGTAGAATTTGTATTTAGTGATGACAGCACTTGTTCTCAATATACAAATATCGTAAACGAATGCAATCTGCTGATACCACCCGTATGAAATGGTCACCATTCTCACCTAAATTGAATTTAATGTAATATGTTTGAATTATATTTGACTGACAAGTTGCAGCCCGTCAACCACCTCCTACATAGGGACGGGAACTTAAGAGAACATTGCTTGCTGAGTGGAGTAATCTTCCCCACCCTCAGCTCGATAATTTGATACTCAGCATGCATAGGCATTTGCGGATTGCATTTCATCGTCTGGGAGTCATAAAACGTATTAATAATCATACCAAATATGTATAGTTAAGTTTTTGTAAGGAGGACATTTTTTGTAATTGCTCCAGAGAGTAAAAATCGTAGTTTTTGTTAATAATGCCATACATACACCATCTCTTTTGTTTTTTTATATCGTGTTTAATAAATGAACTTCATGAATAACTCACTTTGAATTTTGTTTCGGAATCCTTATTTGCCAGAGATGGTATTATCGATAACTTATGGATATGAATGTATTTCACTTAGCTCTACATCATATTTCAACCCAGTTGTTTTTCTCCATATATTAATGTAAATTATCTGTATCTTACATTCAGATTGTAATGATTTGATCCTGGTCGATCAAATAAAATGGAAGCGTTTTAAACACAAAGGTTTTATTTACAGCTTTATACAATAACAAAAACAACCACACGTCCTCTAGGTTAAATGCTGGGAAATATTTACAACTGGATTGTCAGTACGACATCTAATACCGAGACTCACAGGCTGGCCGCGTATCCGGCTACGGCGTGTAGCTCCAGAGATCTACGGATTACTTCCGGTAGATCTTTTCAATAAACTCGTGATCATGTGGTATCCCTTCAACTCCAGCTTTTCAGCTCTGCTCACATCTCGTCTCGTTGCCGTATCAGCTCTCGTCCAGTCTCTAGCCAGATCAGCTGGTCTCGTGTACCGGATCAGCTTCTTCCGAAACCTTTCATTTTAACATTGGTGAAGTTCCACCTCTCAGGCTCGCATTGGCGCGCTGGAGGTGCCGATCGTCCAATCATTATTCAGAAATACTCCCAATGGTGCGCCGTTATGTCGTGGGAATATTCTCGAAAACATCCACCCTCTTATCAGAACCTTCACAATACACAAATATTCGCACCTGGAGGGTTTAGTCCTTCTTTCTTCAATGGGTTGTAAAACACATTTGTTGTTCATTATTGGAACTTTATCCCAGTTAGAGTGGTCCATAGAAGAAATAGTCCCATCTGGGGGTTTGAAACAGTTCAATTCTTCATAGTGTCACAATCGCATGTGTTCTCCATTATATGACACCCTTCAAGTCCAAAGAGTAACACTAAAAGGGAGAAACACAATGCGCAACAAAGGATGAATAGTCTCACCGCTGTCTAGAAGTAACAATGTTTTAACATGTGTATCTTCCAAAAAGGAGACCTGGTTACGACTTCTTTACAAGATTCTATGGTTAAAAGTCTTTTTTTTAATGTGCATGCGTAAATGGAACCTATTCTCCCAAATCACCTTCTATCATGTATATAACACGTTTCATCATTAATATTAGTCTATCTTTCAGGATCCGATACATGTTGTGGTAGTAAAATCATCAGTGAAGATATGGATGCTCCTGCATTCAACATGGAGAAGCATATGACATATACTGCTGAAAACCAGCGACCAGACGACGGTTACCCACCATCGAGAATTATCGATCTTGAAGCTCATATATTCAACATTTCTGATTACGTTCTCTTGACTTGGACAGCTCCCGGGGGAGGAAAAGGTACACAATCATTTTTCTTTTCAACTCAGATTCATAAGAATTGACAAATGTAGAGATCTTTATAACTGATCCATTTAAATACCTTGGATACATTGTGAGACTTAGGTATGCCGAGAGGTTATCCATCTGCTTAATTTTGCATCTCAAATCCATAAAATAGTAACATGCAGGAAGTTTTTTTTTTGTGATTGATCCATCCCTAGTAGCCCACAAATATTGTACAATGTTGAACAATATTCGCAATATTGTTTAATATTGTAGAATATTGTTTAATATCATATAATATCGCACAATATTGTACAATATTATAAAATAGAATGTGCTACATGGGTTTTAAATGTTGTTTGGTGTGACTGAAATATGTTAATAGTTTGGCCACGCATTTCACCTTGAACTTCAGCTATATTAAATTTGCCACATATAAGCAATATACAAGATTTATGATTGATTCTTAAAGTACAGTATAGGTGGAAGGACAAAACAAATTTAAATATGTCGACCTAGTTTGCCATTTTTAGTTATAAACATATGAGTTACTTGCCATCTACATATTTAAAATAATTACAAAAGCCAAAAGAATCAGTTTTCAGGCAGAAACGTATGTCAAACGTATGTTTACCAATTTTTATTTATATTTAAACTTATGACTCTTAAACAAATCATCACTGATCGCCCGATTTCAGCTCTTTTAATTTCAATGAAAATTCATGACTCTAGATAAATCATCAACAAGCGCCAATTTACCACTATTCACCATTTTCAAGAGAATTTTCCCCACTCCTTTTGAAAGAACAGAAACTTCAGTCGATTTCATGAATTTTTATTTCATATGAAAGATCATGATTACTAGATACTTCTCAATGATCATCTATCCCTCACCACCCTATATTTGAAGGAAATTTCACGAAATTCAATTTTTACAGAGTCCGTCGCTTCAACATAATTTCTTCAGGATTTAGTTTTGCCTTCTCACATGCATAACAAACCAGTTAGAATGACCAATGTTTATTGTGGATATATAGTTATTAGATCTTATATCTATTAGATTTACATCATAAAAATTAATTTTTTTTCGTATTATTAAATTAATACTGTTAATATAGTGACGAAGGCGATTAGTACTTTACGGTAATGTAGGCTTTATTATCTGAACCGAATTCGGCTTTGTTTTATTTAGGGAAAATGGCAAATCGAACCACAGAAACTGAAATAAAGAAGAATTATTTCTGCTATCGCCCCAAACAATAAATGCCTCAAGATTTACGCGTGTAAATTAATGTTACATATTAAAGATACCGGGTGTTTCAAAAACGACCGGTATATTTGAAAAATCAATAAAAACTAAATGGACAATGATACAAATACACCGTTTGTTGCAATATGCTACGGATAACGGTAAATTTTTAGGCAGACTAATTCACAAAATTAGTTGCAATTTTCAACAACAGATGGCGCTGCAATGTGGAAAAAAATCTAAAATACAACATTTTCCTAATATCCACCATGCACAGCAATAACATGGCTTAGTCTCAGAACGAAATTAGCAGAAACCTGTGTAAATGTCTCAGCGGGATGGCTTCACATGCAGAACAGATGTATTGCCCCAGGTGTTCTATTGTTTCTGGATTGTGGCAGTTCACCTGGTCTTTCAAACGTCCCCAAAGGAAGAAATCACCGGGGTTGATTTCTGGCGAACAGGTAGGTCAATCCTCCGCTTCTTCCTGTATGTGTGGGTTTGTCCAAAGTAATCACACGACTTACAGAATGGCGAACTCGTTGTAAATTTAACCATTTTCGCAAGTTTGTCAGCCTGAAAATTTACTGTTGTTCCAAACATATTGCCACAAACGGTGTATTTCTATTACTTCCCTTTAGTTTTTATTGACTTTTCAAATATATATTTGAAACACCCGGTATATAACATGTGAATATGTATCACTCTCGGCATACACAAATTCTAAATTCCAACCTCTCTCTGTGCCGCAAACCAAACCAGCTATCCTTTCTTTTCTTTCTAGCGGGAAGATATGAACTTAAATCGTTCCAAAAGAGAGAAAATGCCATATCCCACTTCGAAACCACCGGACATGAGCTTAACACCACAACCATCATTCCTGGAGACACTGGCCATGTGGAAGCACTCATTATTTCTGTTCAGGATCTCGATGAAGATACAACCTACTACGTGACACTGCGTTCCTGGAACGAATTTAACAAATCAAGTAAAATCTCGAACGTAGCAGAATTCTTTATTCCAAAACATGCCAAGGAAACCCCTAAGGACGATATATCCACCACTCCTGCAGGCATCACCGATGACGAAACCAGAAAACGAGCCCAAGTCAGGAAAAGAACAATCGAAATTGTTGTTGGTGTTCTCGCTGGCATTGTTGTCCTCTGCATACTTGTCTATCTGGGAGTTTATTTTTTCGTGCAAAAACCTAAGAAAGAGAGGGCGAGAGCAAAGAAGAAAGCTGAAAATGGTGGAGGGGCAAGACCTTCCGCTGCTCCCTCAGGACCGACAGGACTGAACTCGATTCCAGCAGATGTAATACTCAAACACCACAATGAAGTCGTGGAAGCAAAGAACTTGCACAAGGACCCTCCAATCTTTAATGAAGAAAGCCTAGATTCATTCAATTCTTCACCCGAATTACCAGAGAATTCGGGACGGAATAACAAGCTTGCCCTGTACACCAATGTTCAGAAGACTTCAGAGAGAACAGCTCCAAATTCTAGTCAGCAGGACCCTTCGAAATCCCCCAAAAGAATGACCGTTGTTTAATTAATCAACTATTAACAATTGATTGATTAATTGTATAAATAACAACATCGAGTGCAATACGAGTTTTTACGTTCATTCATAAGACTATGCAATTACAAAACACATTAATATCGTTTTTAATAGTGTATGAAAGTGTTGTTTTAATGCTGTTATCTTTCTTAAAATGAAAAGTTAGGGTTAAGTTTTCGTGATTTTCAATGTATTGAAAATGATGCCGTTATGAGATGATAAACTTGTCTAATTTTCGTCGCTTTGTGAAATGATAATAATTTCTAAGAAATGCCAAAGATTTTTGTATATCTATTGCTTGCAGTGTTTTTTTTTGTCAGCAGTTTTATCTTTGTTACATTTTTCGTTCATTTATCGATTCCTTGTTTTACCATTAAGTTTAAGTTAACCGATGTTCCAATGATTATTTTGATGTACAAGACATTTTGATTTTAGATAGCAAAAACTTAGGAGGGAGTAGTAAAACTTTTTTTTCGTTCGATGTTGCCTAAGATAATTATGCTTATGCTATTACTGATCCTCTTGGAAAACAAATTTCATGATAGTTTCAAACTTCATTAGAATAAATTTGATGACTAGAAAATTACACTTTAAGTGATTTTTTAAATGCCTAATCTTGTTTTCTATATAAATAATTAATTTATTACATATGAAATTCAAGGCTAAAATTTTGGGTTCCTTAATAAAAATCAATGTGATGCAATAAAAAATAACTATTTAATTATTTAAAAAATATAATTGCTTTATTTTTAGTAAATTCTGGCAGATAAGGTTGTTTTTGATATTTTTGAAAAAATGATGAAATATCTTGAAATATTTATTTCATCTTATAACCTAGTCACTAAATATCATATTTCGTATTATCGATTCCAAAAAGTTTTGCTGCTCCAAAAGTACATATTGAGCAAGAAATGACATCTTAGCAAAAGCAACGTGTGTGTATCCCATTTCTACATGTATTATACTCCACAAGTACCTTGCCACGTAGTGTTACTTTTAAGAGTTGTTATTTTGTTAATGAATTCTATATTATTTTGTAATAAAGCAGTTATAAATAAATATTGTTTTTTTAAAAAAAATTAGCAAGTGTTGTTTTGTTTTTGTTCAAGGCGTTTTACTCGGATTTTATTTTCAGTGTCCAACTACGAATTCTATGCATTCTGCGATTTAGAAGACTGCGACGGTGGGAAACTTCCAAAGTGGCTTAAGCCCAATCAGACTGAAGCAGAACCCAGACCTCATGGTGAACTAGAAGAGGTTGCATTCCTGTTCACCCCAGAAGTTCCAAAAATTGAAAACCTCAGATTGTTTTTCGCCATCAAATCTGTGGGCGAGAAAGGAAAACAGAGTTATCTGTCGAACAGAGCTGAAATATTGCTGTCGATATCAGTCGAAGCATCCACCACAACTGCGCCAGTCACTGATGACGACAAACATTTGGCGCCAAAGGATCCAACAGGCATAATTGTTAGCGGCACAATGATTGGACTTCTTCTGCTTCTCTGTTTAGGGGCCGTGTTTTATACTTGCATTATCAAGCCAAGGAGACTCTCCAAACCGTCGAATGCCGATGCCAATAACTATTCTCAGGACAAGAATCAAAATGGCACTGAAGTTTCTGGATCTTTTAAAGCCATTTCTATGCGCGACAGTGGGTCTTCTTCCATGAGGAGGGTTGAATCTTTTCCAGTTATTTTGTACACTCACGATCAGATCAAAGACTTCAAGAAGAAAGTCGACCCACCCCTGTACAAGCCAGCTATCGCGCCAAGACCGTGGATGAGCATGAATGTTCTGTCAAACAGTGATCTAAAAAGAAGTGGCGACGCCAAGAGTATAGGAAGTGCGAGTACACTTCCAATGAATGATAAGTATAAATCAACTGAAATGAAGCAACTGGATGACGTTTCATTAAAATCAGAAACACCAAACTCAGAAGATGTAATCAAGGTTTAGACATATCAGTGTGATTTCTTTGCTACAGTGATTCCCAATGGACGCATAATAATAACTACCTTTATTTGAATTCGGGCGATGGAGAGATTTCAAGTACGATGACTGATTGTTTGCATTACATGTATGATGACATATAAATCAACAATTGTAATTTATACTCAGTGAATCTTTGGGAAAGACAATCTTCCGTCTTCATTTCATAATAAGGTTTTTTAGTAATTCATAAAACATTAATAATCTTATGTAGCAATATTTAGGACCGTATCTAACAATTATATTCAAATTAGAGAATAAACATGAAATATACTTTGAGATTCACTGGAAAGCAAATTAATAGTTACACTATGGCAAAATAACATGACAATATGCAATCAGTGCGTTCGAAATTCATCTATGGTCCGAATTCAAGACTAGATAGTTATCGGATTTACTTGAGATCTTACGATTAAGTCAGATTTGCAGCTATTAATCTATTTCCACAAGCTAATAAACGACAATATTCACGAGATTCCAATATATATAACAATTGTTTTGACTTTTCCCCAGTTTTTTTTTATGGTTCCTTTTGGCAAGATTTCATCAACATCGCAATCTATCTCGATTACACAATCATTGAGGTAGTTTGATGATACTTAGTAAGGAAATATCGCTTGATTTTATAAAACAATGGACATTTTGCATGGACGAATTGACCTGTCATCAAGATCACGGTATACCATCCCGTCACAAAGCAACACTTTCGCCAACATTGAAATGCTCGCCAACTATTGGGACCTAATACCAAATTTGACGAAGGGCCGATTGAAAAATTCGCCTGGATTCCGCATTCTTATTTAATGCAACACTATAATTATGGCCTTTCCAATAATTCTTAACCATTTGGTATTGAAAGTTTATTTTGTTCCTACTTTAAACATTTGAAGATTATTATTTTTTTAAGACGAATCTTTCAATATTACTGAATATTTTTTTTAACATGGATAAATAATGCCATTTGGTATCAATCTCATTTACTGAAAATTACAATCGTGATTTAGACATATCAGTGCAAAGATTGTTGTTAATGATGGGCGCCAAGGTTGAATCATATTATCATATCGAAGTTCACTCGTCAATATAATGTTCGTCAATGGACAGATTTTAACTATATTAAACTTAATACCACTTTTGGCAACTGTCGATTGAAAAAATTAAAGTTTGCAGCCTTGATTATAAATTTGAAGTCTTTCCAACTGAATCTCGTTACGGCGGTCACAAGGAATTTCATATAATTAGGGCTATAAGTATACGTAAATATAGTGCCAAAATATATCATTAATTATTTGTTGCGGTATATTATCATTTCAAAACAGTAGTTGTTATTTAAAATAAAAAAAATGCATACAGAAAATATCATTTCTAAAATGGATAAATAATATTATTTCTCAACAATCAAATTTATTGAAAATTACGAATGATATTAAAAAATTACGAAGTACCTTAGGTGACAAATATAGTTACAACTGAATGTAATTAATGTTCATGTAATTATTTTAATTAATATATAGGGAGTCCATAAAATAGCATTTCCTGTTTGGAAGCATCAGTGACTAAAATTAAAGAATGAAATAGAAAAAAATTTCATATGTAGACTAAGGAAAGCATGGCAAAATAAACTTTTACAAAGGGGGGGGAGGCGAAACAATATTTAGTGAACAGGGGCTGACAACATATTGAAAATACTTCATGTTTTCCAAAAGAAAAAAGTAGATCTAAAAAATATTATTTTTTGAGTGTCGCTTACTAGATGTTATTTATTTGTATAGTTTGTTTTGGTAATCAAACATTAATATAATTTGGTACAATCTATTTTTTATATGTTTTATCTTAATAACCAATTCATTACGAACAGTCAAAATATATTTAGTAGAACGTTTTTAGTGATTTGCTTTTTAACAGAATTTATATTCAAATAACTCCCAGTCTACGTGCGAAATTTGGTATTGCCACACTTAGAAATGTTAAGTTTGCAATGCATGATGGGTCGAAATTTGACCCAACATTTGAATGAAATGATCAGTCAGGTGCGGTGACAAGTGCTTCTTCTTACTACACAGTGAAATGAATATTTGAACCAATTAAACTGGACTCAATATCCAATTTTGATAATTGTAGAAATTATTGCAACTGCAGTGATATTTTTTTCTAGTGATTATTTTAGAATCACCCTGTATTTGTTTATCTATGCTGTGCTTTATATTTTTAATACCTTTATAATTACTTTTTAAATCGATGTTATCAGCAACAATTTGCTTTCAATTAAAGATATTTATTTTTTATAACTGAGACTTGATCAATAAATTTTTGAGATAGAACCAAATTCATTTACCATATCAAAATGAAGGCCAGCAGGAGTGGCATTTCCAAAATTTTCTCACATTCTTATAAAAATGAAATCTCCTCTTTGATCAAATTCTAGATCTTCACCAAAGCTGTTTACAAAATTTACTTGAACATGAAAATTGAATTTTTTAAATATCCTCAATGAACTTAATTTTATTATACACTGATGTGCAGATTTATAAATTAGTTCTTTATTAATTATATTTATTTCAAAATTTACTAACTTAAACCTGAATTTTTTAGAAAATTCAATCAAAATCATTCAGTTTGAATGTGAATATACGATTAAACTGTTTATTTAGATATACCTTATTCTAAGAAATCATGATGTGAAAATGGAAATATTCTTTTCACTTTCTCTTATACTAAAAAGAGAAAATATAATTACAAAATTTTTTTAAATTATTTTTTTAAATATTAATTAATCTCTAAGACTTGGGGGGGGGGGGGGGGGTGGAAAAAAGCTAATAAAAAAAAAAAAAAAAACCTATTTTTGAGAGCTGCACTGTTTACTGATTCAGCTATTTTTCTTTTCATTACATTTCCTATGTTAGATTCAAAGGACTTATCAATTTTTACAATATTGTTACATTTTTTAGCGTAGCGGGTTCGGATTGAATGGACTTTATTTGAGGACAGCACAAACAAATTTATTTACAGCTATTTACAGGTATATACAGGATGACTTGAAAGAGTAAAACTTCAGAAAACACGATCCAGCAATAATCAGTCACTTACAGCGTAAATACAAGTCTTACGAACAATAAACACGGTTTGCAAAACAGCTATAATATAGCACAGCAACAGTCAATCACAGCGAGCTCAATAACACAGCGTTAACAGCAAACGCAAAACACAGCTCACTAATAACAAGCGAAAAGCTACAAGTAAGCGAAACGCTTCTCTTCTCAAAGAGCGATCCACTCAACGAATTCACTCACTGACTCCTTTTACGGCAACCCTTTCCTTATATAGCCGAACCCGCGTCGCGAGAAGAAACGCGACGTAGCCAGACTTGTCTCGGGGTTACCAGAATATTCCTCCCGTCAAGTCAACTCGGCTGGCGCGGAGTGCCTTGTGACGCGCCGCCAACGTTTTCACCTCTGGCGAGCGTTAGCGTTCGCCCGCTTGTAACAATATATATATATATATATATATATATATATATATATATATATATATATTCATACTGATTAAGAATTTTTTTTAAAGAATTAAAATTTAATTTCAAATTTTAATACAGAATTTTAAATGTTGAATAATATAATATTTCAAATTATGTAAAGTACAACTTAATAAAACAACTTTGATAATACAAAGGCCTAAAACATAAACGAGAATTTTGGAAATTAAATCCATAGATAATTGTCAAATGGAAGAGAAAATTTAACAGTCCTTTAAATGCTTTTAATAAAATTCTTTGAGATTTCTAATCATTTTATTTACAAATACAAAGGAATTTCAAAGTATAAAGCACTGTGAAAATTCTGACAATTTCATATATATTTATAGCACAATTTATTCAGTTAAAAGGCTATGCAAATTATACTTACCACCAAATTCATTTTTGTTTTGTTTTTTGAACTTAAAAAATGGCTCTAGGTTACCACTGAATTTGTTGAAAATAGCATACAAAACAATTTTCAAGCACAAATGTTCTTTTTAAGTTATTTTGCACCTCCCGATTAAAAATATTATTTATTAATAACTTCAAAAATATCAACATACACTTGGGTCACATGATGAGAATTTGCTGATCAAATTAATTAAAATAATACCTATGATTTTGAAATGGATACAGAAAGGCGTGTTAGAGCTAAATCTCACCAAAATGTTTTGATGAAAGAAAAACCTAAAAGCTTCAGTTTGCTGTCTCAAGCAAATAAATACTGAAGTGTTTAATTTGTTCGTAATATATTAATTAATCAAATTAATATATACATCAAGTTAACCTTATCTAATGGACAAAAAAATTTCTTAAAACCACCACAAAAATATACGACCTATTAATTGAAAAGAGCATGACTTATATAAAGATAAAAAACTCAACATTAAATGTGATAATTCTCTTTTTGATATTGGTTTTCATCAAATAAAATAAATTATATGCCATCATGCAGAGATTTTGACAGCATTAATGTGAAGATAGGAAATTCACAAACAAAAATAGAATAATTTTCTAACAATTACCATAATTTTTGACCTTGAACTTACTTTAAAACTCAAAGCAACATTTGAAAATTTAAAACTTAAGCAGAAAAGATTTACATACAAATAAATGGTAATAGTTAAAACTTTTTGTTGACATTTTTAAAAAGAAAATAATTCACCTAAAAAAGAATATTAATAATTTCTGGAAAACTTTTATTAATATATGGCAGTTTCTTAAATTAAATTTTCTTAAATTTTCAACATTAATCCATTCTGATACAAACAGTGATTATAAAAATAATTTCTCTCTTCAAAATTTTTATATAGGAACATTTTAGCTGTCAGTAAAATTTGGCTTCCTTTTTTCTGTAAAGGCAGTCATTCCTTCTTTGCGATCATTCTGAAAGAAAATATATCTAAAATTAGGATTTTGTTAACATTTTTTTTAAATACTAAAAATATAACCAGAAATAATGTTCTTAAAAGTAAATGTTTTACTGTAGACAAATAATAAATTTAATTTTAAAAATAATGAAAATGCCAAAACTTGAAATATGAATATTTCTCAGTATTTATTTACAATCCTGTATATATATTTTCTACGGATATGTTTATCATACTGCTATATTTTCTATATACATTTTCAAATAAATTAAATTACAAAGTCTAAGCAATGGTTTTATCAAATGTGTTTGTTCAGTTACTGATTTATAAATCATTTCCCTTTAATAATAGTTATATAGTTTTCATTCAATGTTACAATATTTTGCACAACAATAATCAAATACTATTTAAAAAATGTGGAATCTGATTTATGTTAGTGATCTATAAAAAAAGTTACATTTGTTAAAGAAAATGTTTAATTTTTTTGTAAAACTTCAAAAAATACCATCTGTGTTTTAAGTTTTTCTCCATTTTCAGGAGATAGGTTTGGGGTTGATTTACTTTCACAAATTTACATAGTTTTTATACAATTAATTATATATATAGGCTATTTAATATGAACTTTCTTAGAATATTCTATAATTTGTGAAAATATCTCAAGAAAGAGTACAGAATATAAATCAAATACTATTTTATTTCAGAATCCAATGTATAATTTAAATCTTTTTATTTACACATTAGATTCAGTGGATTCCTCATAAGATGAAATCTCTGCAAAATAAATGCAAAATTTCTTCTATTTAGAAATGTGAGATTTCAAATAAATTTTCTGATATTTAAGACAACCGATCTCTTTATTTATTTATTAAAAAAAACCTTCTTAAATAAAAGAGAAGCTTTGCATCAATTGGAAGAAATATTACTAATAAATATTTTTAATACATAAATTAAAAAAACAAAACAACACTAAAGAAGTAAGAATACATAATCATTATTAGGTAAACATATTTTTAATCTTTTGATTAAAAAAATAACATTTGAAATAAAATTGTGAAGAGCTCTATCATTGTTGGATGGAATGACAAATAAGTACTCAAGAGTGAAGTGATTATTTGCAAGTTTATCAACCAACTGCTGATGATATACATTGTATAATGATAATCAATGTAAAATAAAGGAATCAATAAATATATAATTTTGAGGCATGAATATCATTTAATATTTCAAAATTGGGATGCAGACATTTTGGCAGTAAACATATTGTAGCTTATTGCTAAAGAATTATTTGAAATTTGTGTTTATGGATTTCCTTACACATTTTTTAAAATTATTTTTCAACTCTTGGAAGGAAAAGAGTACTATATAAAATTTACTATGTTCTTATTATATAATTATTAACATTTTTGGGAATGAGATTAAAGAATATTGATTTCTTCAATTCACATAATCAAGTTTTATCCAAATATTAATTCACCAAAAATAAAAGGTAGAAATCATTTTGAAATTAGTTGCCTTTTTTAGATATAAAAAGGAACTTTTATGAAAAACATCACAATTAAAGTAGCAGCCTGCAATTTAAAAATTTTATAAATTGTTTTCTAAAAAAATGCTCCCCCATGAAAGGGTTAGTATTATAAATATAATTTTCGAAAGACAAAAAATTTATAGAAGTTCTCGCACATCAATAAGATCTCATATATTATATTGACTTTTATATGTACTGAATGCAAAGAAAAAAAATTCGAAACCTCAATTTCTATTTAATTACTATAATATGTTGATTTTTACATTAAGTAAGGTAATCTCATCAAAAGTAAAAAAGTGGCACCAAATACTAAATTTTTCAATTTAATTAAAGAGAATCCTAGCTTATTATTAAGATCTTAAATTAATTTTATCTTTATAATTTCTTCATTATTAAGTTTTTATGTTTGCTTCATTATTTATGTATTTTATGTTACATGAACACAAACTGATACTTCTTTTATTTTAAGGAAAATACATTTAGTTGCAATTAATTTACAACTTCTGCTGATAATATTATATATATGCATAAAAATTCAAAATTTAAAGAAAATTATATTTATCAATATCAAAATTCAATTCAATTTACTTTATTAGAAGCAGTTTTATGTTTGCCATTTTTTCTCGACACTATAATGAAAATCAAAAACTGAATTTTTATACTAAGGGGGAATTATCTTAAAATGAGTAACTTTGAATTCAAATGATCAATTCATTTTTAAAGAAAACTTAAATGGTAATTTTATGTAGTTAAATGTTCTATAGTGACGAATAAAGGTTTCAAAACACACACAAATAAATAAATAAAAAAAATAAGTTTTCACACATCAATGAGATGATTCCTGAAATAATAGATTATAAAATCCAATTATACACAAATAAAGAATATGAAATAGTTAAAATATTGTTCTCAGAAATAGCACAGTAATTAGATTCTGAATGTCAAAAAACTATGCAGAATAAAATAATGAGATTCATATAATAAGATTCACAGTAAGCAGAAAAGATTACTATACTTTAAATTATATAACAAAATAAATAAATAAAATAAAACAAAAAAAAATAAAATATAAAATATATGTAAAAAAAGGCACAAATTTAATGAAAAAAAAAACTTTAAAACCTACAAAATAATTAATATATAGAAAAGAAAATTTTTAAAAACCTACAGTGGCAAACGTAGCATGGAAGTATCTCTTCTCTGAAAGCAAGCCTTGAGCAAGTGTGGTTTCAAAAGCTGAAATATATTTTTGTTTTTAGTATGATTCTACATTAAAATGAACTTAAGTAATAGAGTACAATCCCAAATATCTGGTTCGTGACTATGTTACTTCCATATGATCCGGCCTAGCTTTCTATTATTATAATTACATGATTAAGGCAAGATGTCTATTAAGAACTTTTTCAAAACCTAAAAACTAAGTTTTGACTCTTATCTTAGAGACTACTTTTTAATTCCTGAGTAATCATTTATCAGGGACAAATAAAACCAATTTATGCCCATTTTCTTAAGAATCAGACTTACAATTAACATGAATGTTTTGTTTATGTTCCCGGCATTTAAGTAGGGCATTACAGAATATATGTTAAAAGATTAACCGTTTATATTCTTGAACCTATTTTTCTCTAAGTTCTTAAAACATGTGGTGCATCATATAAACATATATAAAATAAATGTAGAGAACCTTCCATTTTAACTCAACATGTTACAAGTAGCTGCTTCTATGATTTATTAAACTATGGCTGCATTCACATAGATATAAATGAAAAGTTTAAGAAATGAGAAAATATACATTATTAAAGTGAGTTTTGCCATAAAAACCTTTGTCTTCTGGTTTTACTTGGTAAAGAACTGAATTCATAGAACTGACTCATTCAGCATTTTGGTTATCTGGCTTGACCTTCTGACACATTAGGTTGAATAAATTGAAGTTACTGTATTTTCATTTATATAAACCAACAAAGTAAACAGATACAAATTTCTTTGGGTGTTAAAAATGAATCATTAACAATAATAGAAAAAAAGAATAAATAAATAAACGATAAACAATAGAACATTATACATGATCAATACCAATTATCAGTTAATAAAAACAAATATGCTTTAAAATCTATTCTATAGTATATAATTTTGTAGTTAACAGTAAATTTTCTAACAAAACCAATTAAAAGTAAAGAATATTTTAAGAGTTTTTTTTTCTTAAGTCAGATATCTTTCTTAATATTATCATGCACAAATACAGTATCTTTGAGATGCCATAAATCAAACATTATTTAACTCGGGACATTTTTATTTTTTAATCTTATTGGCTAAATTAATGTGAATATATTCAAGAATACAAAATAGTTTTAAAAGTCTTGGAAATAAAACCTTAATTAAGAAAATTAATAATCAAATTTGTTTTAAATTTGAAGTATCAAAAGAAGTAAATAATATAAGTATATATTTAAAAATACAAAAGTATATGTGAAATTACAAATAGATATTAACAACAAAAATGTTGCATTTCAAAGTAATATTTTTAATACTATTAACTTCACATATTATTACAATGCAGTATAAAATAACAAAAATTCGAAAACTACATTCAGCTTTTTAACCAAGGCAATTTTCTAAAATCTATATCTAACATATTAAATTCAGAAGAAAAAAGAAATAAGTAAGTATATATTCAAAGAGAATTTATTATATTCAGAATTATACTTACAATTATTAACAGATTCTTTGCAAAGAGCAACTATCAGTTTAGAATTTTGGCAGATTTTTTCTCCTAATTTGATAGCCTCACTCACAACTTTATCCGCAGGAAAAACTTTACTAACTAGACCTATTAAAAAAATATATATGATTAATACCTGATATGTAAAAGGCTCATAAAGATGTATATCAGCTTTTATCAGGGAAATCTGATATAAACTGAGCTACACCAACTTTCAATAATAGATTTAAGCATTTAGAATAGTCACTTAAAGATTAAGTATTTAGAAATCATCAATAGTCACAGAGGTTTCTAAAAATGTGTAATGAATATGAAGAGAAATGCACTGATTAATTAGATCATAGATTTATGAATCACAGCAGGGGTTTACAAACACTTAACATTCCAATTTTATAGTTCTAATAAGAAACCAATTCTATAGAGTTATTTCTACATCACTACATTGAATTTTTTAGAGACAAAACCATACATTCTTTTGTTTTATATTTTGCTGAGACTATTAGAAATTACAAATAAGACACAGGAAGTCGAAAAGCTTCTGCCATGTTTAATTGACTTGTTTTTTCTAAGCAGTTTTTCATCCAAATGTTTGTTAATTATCCTCAAATTTGACATAAATTTAATGAATGTTTGTATATATAATCTCTGATACAATCAAGAAACTGTGCTATCCCCCCAAAAAATAAAATATGACTATGATTTATGATTGCAATTTAGAATACTTGAACAAGAAATCTCCAAAATTTCTTTAAATAGATATTTTGGCATAAAAATTTAATTTTTTCCAATAATTAGTCGCAAAGATCAGTGGCTCCATTGAATCATACATGAAGTTTCTATTCACAGTCTTTCTTAAACAATCCAAGTTTTACAAACGGAGTAACTGAAGGAAATTAGAATGGTTCATGTCAACATTAGAGAATATATATATATATATATATATATATATATATATATATATATATATATATATATATATATATATATATAGAGAGAGAGAGAGAGAGAGAGAGAGAGAGAATTAAAATGAAATAATAATAATAAAAAGAATTACCCCATTTTTCAGCATCCTGGGCAGAGAATTGTTCTCCAGTTAAAACAATCTCCATTGCTCTAGATTTTCCAACGGCTTTTGTTAATCTTTGGGTGCCTCCAGCCCCTAAAATCAAAAACTTAACTTAATTTTCTCAAATTCTACAACTGAAATTGTATTTTTGTAAATGTTAGTTTAGATAAAATTAAAAAGGCTATTTTAATTAGATTATCTTGCTTTCCTCAAATAAAATATAACAATTATAGTTTAGTTCTAGCTAAAAATTACCGTAAATATAAAATGTTTCAAAACTTTAATATATTAAACTATTATAAAAAGAGCACCAAGACTTTACTTATATCATTCACAACATAATATTAATATTTTCATGTTCATTTTTCAATAACTATAGAAAAAAAATATATATAAAGGAAAAAAGAATCATTCTTTGATTTTGTAAGAGTCAGATTGAATTGATATTAAGTTTTTCAGTGAATTGATATAAGTGTCAATAATCATATTTTTTGATAGGGTAAACAAACTGGCCATCTAATGTGTTAAGCAATATTAAAAGAATGTGTAAAGAATAACTAGAAACAGAAAATAATAAGTTATTAAAATCAAAAGATATGAAAAATACCTGCTTGTTTTAAAAATGCAAAGATGATTTGGTTTTTGATCAAAAATCTATAGAAAAATCGATTAAAAAATGCCTTATAATTAAAATGTTTCCAGACTCCAATAGTGATTGTAAGTTGGGAAATGCTCCAAGAAAAATAAATATATGTACGTGTAAGTCTGAAGTTTTCAGATGCTAGTGCTTAAAATGGATATATATAGTGAACCTTCAGATCAGAATTCAGATGGTGCAGTGGTTAGAATGGAATTTCTACGAAGAAACAGATTGAAAAATTAAGGTGTAATTGCAATTAAACAAACTTGTTCCATTGGATAACACCAATTCTACTGGAGCTAGGTCTTCTATTCTAGGAACTATTGAATGATGTAAAAGAAATCTTATTATCTTCTTTCTGATGAAGACATTGTAATTGCTAAATAATGAAGATGATAGTATGGTGAAATAATAGCAGAAAGCAGTTGTACTATCAATTGTAAAGATACTGATAAATCCTTGTTTCAACTGAAAATTGATTTTCAAAAATTAAGCAGAAAGTCATTAAAAATATTTTTAAAGACACAATTTCTAAATCAAAATTTTAGAATTCTTTGCACAGCCTTAGAAAAATACCAAAGCAGGGGAAAAAATCAAAATGATCACACTTTAATTTCAAAAGATAGTTAATAAGTAGTGTGTCAGTTGAAAATTAATTAAAAATATATATTGACTTTTCAATCAAAGTAGAAAGGAAACTATAGAATACAAAATATTTAACCATAGAAATAAAATGTTTCTGCCCTGTAAATAAGACTGTGTAGTATAACAGGTTAACAGTTTCTTTAAAATTCAATGCATTTTGCAGGCAAGTAGAATTCTATTTCTCTCTTTTAAAGAAAAAGTCAAAAGATGAAGAAGAAAGAAAGAAAAGAGGACTACAGAAATTTGTGTCCATGTAATTCTGAATATTTTAGGTCAAATGAGATAATTTGTTTCTATATCACAATAATAATAAATCTTATTTTTTTATGAATTAAGATCAAGTTTTATTTTAAATAAGCCAACTCTTTAAATATTGTTATACACAAATGGAAATATATCACACAGAAGATTAAAATTTTATTTTCATTGTTAAAGTTTTTTAAAATTATTTCTTTATTCCTTTACCACCCACTTTACCACTTACCAGGAATTGTGCCAATCAGTATTTCTGGTTGTCCAAATTTTGCACCTTCCCCAGCATATATGATGTCACACATCATGGCCATTTCACATCCACCTCCAAGCTATTTAACAATATAATTCTTAAAAATATATATTTAATTAAAAAAAGTTGTATATTAGATGGATATATATATATATATATATATATACTAAGTTAAGTCAGAACATTTATTTTACAACTATAATAAACTAACAGCAATCATAATAATTTATCCAGCATTGACCAGTCTTTTTCTTATTAAAATCTTAGGGGTGATAAGATGGGGAAAAATATTACACAAATGATGAAGTGTTTATTACTATTAAGTGAAAGTAATTATCATATCTGGAAAATTAATAGAACTTAATTAAAAATGCTTTGTAAATCAACAGTAAAACACTTTTGTTTATGCATTATAAATTTTTTTGGCCTAATTTCTATAGATGACTTAGACATAAAAATTTCATGCTAATTTTTTTGTTAAATAGGCTTCTAATAATTCATTTTAATTCAATGTAGAAATGAAAAAGTGAAAAATTGATTCTAAAAATAGAATTATAGAACATATGAATGGCATAAGTTCTGTTATTTTTAACAAACTGAATATACAAACTAAAATTAAATATAAATATGAAAGTTAAAAAATTTATTCAGAGTTAAAATTATGCAATATATAACAAATATATCTTAAAGTAATCACCCGTGATTCAAATAATTTAACTATTATCAGAAAACACTTCATTATAAATTTTGAAATTTACAATAAATTTCAATATATATAAATATAAATTAACATTTGGAAACAAATTGTTCTTACAAAATACCATTTTAAACTGTTAAAAAAATGTTATTGAAAAAAACTTACAGCATATCCATTAACGGCAGCAATGACAGGTTTTGAAGTTCTGGCAACTCGATCCCAAGATGATAAAAACTTTGAACGAAAGCAGTCAGCAAATTCTTTATTTTGCATTTCTTTAATGTCGGCTCCAGCTACAAAATAAAACATCCATTTGATATTCAAGAAACATATATTAAAATTAATTCCTTTGCAATGTATACAAAAATAATATTTTCAGTGTGCTTTGAATAAGAATTTATTTCTTTTAGTCTTGCTGATTCAACTCATCACAAAAGGAATAAAATACATGGTATGAAGTGTTGGAACCTATATCACCTATGCCATTGTTAGATACATATGGCATTCTTTTAAATGTATCTAACAATTCTTAGTATAATTTTGATATTAAAGGTAATATGGTTGTTTATTTTCATATTAACTTTTTTTGTGTATTTTGCTCTAGTTTATACATATAAATATTTACTTTTTGTGATTTCTCCATCTCAGCTAGTTTTTATGTACCTTATTCCCATCTGAGGATAAAATAAATTATAAATTAAAATTCAAAATGGTAAAATCAAATAAAGAAACATAAAAAATATCTATTTCTTACATGCTATAAGCAAATTGAAAGAATAGCTGCAATTTTAAAGAAAAAATATTCATTAACAATATATTTCATATAAAAAAGATATTTCATGAAGTTTAATGCATATAATACTAATCAGTTAGATCAGACTGCAGTAGAAAGGAGTAAGTCATCCGTATAATAATAAGAAAAGAATAAAATAGTAAGATAAAAAAAAAGCCTTTGTTAGTTCTTTTATAATCAGAGTTATGAGCAAAAATTTTTATGCTACTTGCCTGCCATCATATAATAGTCAAAAATTTAAATCCTGATATGACATTTAGTATTAACTATATTTTTTGATAAACATCAGTTATGACAAAGTCTCTCAAGAGGGCATTTGTTTAGTGATTAACCATTGGTAGATAATACATGTATTGATATGCATGTTGAACATGAATTTAATAATACATAAGAGAATTAAGGATTTTCTGATAGAATAGATTTTGTAAATGGTATACAAAATCACAGTTAATCATCTTTTTCTTTGGACAACAAAAGGCACTTTGAAATGAAAAAAATGATGTATAACTAGAATTAAACATGAATAAATTGTTTTGAATTTTGACAAGTATGATATTTAAATAAAAGAATGATGGAAAATGAACTGAATCAAACTCGTAAGTTAAATAAAATTTATGAAACAATAAGACATATGTAGACAGAAAACAGATAAATGAAAATGTATGAATATATTAGATATATATATTTGTGACTTGCCAAATGCATATATGTGAAATTTGATAAGGAGATAATGATTGATAAAAGAACTATGATAGGAAATATAGTTACAAAGTATCGTTATTGCCACTGGGTGTCCATAACTTTTGTCAGTGTAGAAAGTTTGTTCAGAAATATGGCCAACAATCATTTGATAAGTTCAAAATGAAAAGGATCATTTAATTAAATGTTAATTTTAATTAGAGTATACAAAAAGAAAACAGTAAAAATATGAAGAAGTATTCCCTCCCCCTCTTACGTTAGTAAAGTCATATGCCAATGCATTAGAAATAGCCTTGACTGAATTCATGAGGAAACACTTAGCTATTATGCCACACCCATAATTTGAAGTTCTTTCAATAGAAAAGAAAAATAAATAAAGGTAACATTTTGCAAGTTAAGGACTTGGATTTAAATTATACTTTAAGAAGTCTGCATTTAAAAATATTTATGTAAAAAAAAGGTACAATTATATTGAACGGATGACTTTACCATCACAATAAATATGTTAAAATAAGTAATTTTTTAAACTTCACCTGCAAATGCTCTTTCACTTCCAGTCAACACAATGGCACCAATTTCTTTATCAGCTTCTAAATCATCCAAAGCATTAGATACTTCCTTCATCAACCCATCACAAAGGGCATTTAATGCTTTCTTTCTGTTTAATGTAATTAAGCCTACATTTTTCTTCTCCCCAGTTTTTTCCACTTTGATAAATTCATAGTTGGCAGCTAAGGGAAAAAAAAATAAATTAATAAAAAAAAAATCATTTATTCATAGTACACAACATAAAATAAAATAATACAATAAATATATGCTTTTGTCACAAATATTAATATAGGGAAGACTATAAAAAATATGTTAAGAAAAAATTAAAATAACAAGAAAAATGTACTAAAGCACATATGAAAATTTGGTACTTAAACATTAGACCATCTTCGCCAATGGTTTAGTAAATCGTTGGTGACAGATTTAAGTTTGGCGATAAAGATCATCATATTACATCACTGCCAGATTGCCATAATTAGCAGTTTAGCAACTCACTGGCAATGACTTCAAATTTCGCGATAAAGTTGGATGGTTTAATACGCAAGTACCGAAAGTTCTAATTATTTAGTTGAATGAAAATTAGACAATTTTGCTTTATTTTGCAATTAAGCTAAAGAAAATCAGAATCAAAATTAAAGAAAAGAAAAAAAAAATTTAATGAAAATCTAATGTGATGCATTTTGTTGAGTAGTTTACAACAGAATGTTATTGACTTGCTTAAATACAGTCAAATTAAAACTATGAAAGGTAAATCACAAAACTTATAATAACATTTTATAATCAGGAATCAAATTTTTATATTATTAACATAAAAAAATACAACAGCAAATACTCATGGATTGTTTTATTTTTTTTATACTTTTCTTTAATCTAAAGATTGAATTTAAGTCCTCTGTGGTTGGTTTGCTTAATTTATTGTATTTCAATGTAGGACATGATGCAGGTAATTTGTAAATATTTTGTGGATTTTAGATATATTTTTTTTGCTCACATTTTACCAATAGTATAAAATTAAGAATGTATTTAAAAAATAAAATAAGGATGAATTAATCAAACATAAAATATTATTATCTTCCAATCTCCTTAGTATATTTTTTAAGAAGAGTATTTTCTTACTTATCAAGCATGAAAATATTTGATGATAAAAATAAAGTTATTTTTTCATTTTTTAGAATTACTGATTTTAATATTTATGTAAAGCATATGAAAGTTATCATGAAACTTTAACTGCATGGAAAACTATTTTAGCAACAAAAACCTTGAAAATACTTTTTTATTATTATTAAAGCAAAATTGGACAGATTTTTATTTGTTTTTTCAAGCTCATTAATAATATTTTTGCAAAAGTTATAGGTTTTTATTACATTAAATAAGACATGTAATTGGAAATCTAAAAGGAATTCACTGAAAAAGTTTTAAAAAAATGTAATATTAATGTTTATTACTAGGTCAGATTAATAATTTTTTTTGTCAATATTAAATTAAAATAAATACCTTTGATTTCCAAGTATTAACAATAATATAGAATGTAAGTTGATTGCGAAGAGTATCCTAATACAATTCTAATTTCCTTTATTTCTTCAAAAAATATTTATATATACAATTAAAGAACATAATTAGAAAAAAATATTGTTCACTATTAAAATTTATTGTAATCACTTGCTTAAATTATCATTTTATCCCTCCTCATAAAAGAATTCTTTTACGTAATCTTGCAGAATTCTTACATCAATTCAAATTAGTCTCTAAATTAAAATTATTTTTTATTTAATTTTATAATAAAGGCATAATAAATTTATCTACAAAAGTAAATCTTTAATAAATATGATAAGATTATCTTTTTTTACAGCACACATTTAAATATTTCTCAACTGACCCAAAATTTTTGAATTAATTCTAGAAGTGTTTTCAAAACTGAAACTGAATTCATCAAATTTTACTTTATTCCAAAAAGCATTTATTATTTCTAAAACATTTAATTTTAATTAATAATTATAATATTTTTTGAAAATACACTATTTGTGAAGTTGAGGAAAGAAATAGTAATTGATTAAATTGTTTATTTAAGGTCTAATTGGTTTTTTTAATAAAACAATATATTTAGAAAAAAATACTTAACAATTAAAGTATCAGAAAAGAGGACATGAGCAAAATGATATCAAAAAATATTTAAATAATCAGTGCGAATAAAAATAAAGAGAAAGAAAAAAGATTTTTAAAAATTGTTAAATAAAATAAAGGTTTTAATGTATTATGTATATGCTAAACTGAAAAACTTATGGTAATCGCAATAAAATAATAAAAAAAACCCTGTCATTAGATTTATTTTCTTTACTTATAAATTATGATCAATTCCTTTAGTTTTTATCCGATGTGTCCTTTTCTATCTCAGGCATAGAATCGCCTTGAAAAGCTCTCATCCAACACTGTAGACGGTAGCGGAGCCCTTCCCTCCTCTTATAGCTCGGCGTCTAATCCACTTTTAAAATATAATTTTCGCCGGAATAATGAATAAATAAAGTTCCTAGATTTATCAGATATAAAAGATTATAATTTGATAGGAAATAGCAATAAATGGACGATTGATTTTGTTACAGGCTGAATAAGAGTAATATGATACAATTTCAATGTATTTTTAAAATTTCAAAAAGTGCTACAATACACCGAATTTTTCGATGATACAAGAACAAAAAAAGTAGGTAAACAACAAAAACTCAGATAGCATTTCAACAACCGATATTATATCTCATGACCGATAAATTTCCCCTTACTTTTAGTTAATTTTCAAACTAATATTAAAACAAAGCTTCTGTAACAGAATTCGGATAAATTCATAGTTGAAAATAATTTAATCTATATGTTTTATTTTAGATAAAGAAAATGATTTAAAAATTTGATGAGAAATTAAACAAAACTAACCTGAAGATAGACCTCTGACATGGAGGAAAGAAGTTTCGTAGTTCCTCAGAATTGGTTGTGCAGCATATTTACTAACTGAGGAACAAAATCTAGCTAAAGACATTAGAGACATGATTATTTTCTCTCCGCCGGTTGTGCCAGACGACAAAAATTCCTATCAATCGCAGAACCTACTTATCTTGATGATTGCCAAAATGAAATGTAAACAGACAGACAGAACTGCTGATAAATTAAGCAGTTACAAATGCCGTCAAGAAAATATGTTAACCGCAGAGAAAATATGATCAAATTAAAAATAAAAATAAAATTACATATAAATGTTTGAACTTTATTTTTGATAACTTTTAATTTACTAAAAGGAGAGCCAGAAAGACAATTCTAAAATCAATCAAAGTTTTCTTTAGGAAGTATTAAAATATCAAATTCTAGCTCTGATGGCATTTAAAGTTCAAAATAACGATTCGGTTAAATTAAGACAATTTTTTTCCAAGAAATTAAATTGTATATCTTTCTATTTATTATTTTCTCGTATACGCAGTATTAGGGATGATAAATATTTCACGAACTGTTTTTATGTAACCAATGTCAAAAAGCTACAAATACCAGTAATCGATACTTTTCAAAGAGAAGTGTGTTTCAAATCCTTTATCTTTATAACATCTTTTCGTACTCGATGTTCAACTTCTCATTATAGTATTCGACATTATGTATTTCACAGAAAAATTTATTATTTCATTACTTACTTACCACTTTTTGAGTTTTTCGGTTCATTAATAAAATAATAAAATATCCTGTATTATATATATATATATATATATATATATATATATATATATATATA
>JAOUZG010040071.1:2438411-2476680 GCA_026289955.1 Argiope argentata | reverse complement strand
ACGGGAGCAGGCATTATTTACAAGCGAAGGCGACGTGCACAACACAGAACGACATAACACGGAATTTACGAAAGCTCAGTGTACAAAAGGCGCGAGAAATCATTATCCCTGGTCTTAAATACCAAGACTTTGATAGGAATAAATATTTTTTATAGAGCTTATAAACTTGGATTTCAGTGGGGATTTCCATGTTCTCACGGATAAGAGGTAAGGGATACACAAGGATCTTTTTAAAAGTATTTTGTTTAGGTCAGCAATTTTCATCTCTCCCACGGAGTGTGAGAAAGTAACAGGCGCTTAGCTGTTTCAGCAATTTTACACAGCTTCTCTTGAATTAATTAACTAGAGCGAGTGGAATGGATTATGAAGTAAGAGAATATTTTAGAATGATATTACTATGGGCTAAATTAAGATAGGGCTTTGGAAATTAATTAGGATTAAAAGTAAGAGTATATATATATATATATATATATATACTGAAACAATTTTAAAAGAGGTAATTTTAAAGAGAAGATTCCTCGGGGTCCGCTATGCACTGGCTTCAGCGTTAAAATCTACACTTACATCCAATTTCAATAGGACTTTCCCGTGCTTCTAAAAATCAAAGGAAAATACAATTAACTTTATTATATTAAAAATCTTCTCCCTATGTTTACCTATTATTCATGAGATTATAAACATAAAAAAAACTTAAAATATTTTGAATTAAAAAAGCCCGAAATCGAAAAATCTACGCACTCCTTAACTAAAACTTCAGTCTTCGTCTCGGGGGCGGGATTTGACGACCTAAACTAATCTCGGATTGGACAAACAGTTCTTCTCCACTATCCGTCCTGATTTGGCATTCACCTCAATTTCTTCCAATCTGTTTCATTTGCTCTTTGGCGCTGCTTGGGTGCACATCTCTCTCTTAAGGGTATGTTCTAGACTTCTTATTTTCTTACTTGTTCTTTTGCTAATATGGGTTTATTTTTTATTGTGTTTAGTATTTTGTGATATATATTTTTTCTGCAATCTTGAATTCTTTTTGTGAGTTTTTTTTCTTCTAATTGTCTTTTTTATAATTGTCTTTTGTTTTTTTGTGCTAAAAATTGATGCCTCTCTTCTACTTTAAAATTTGGAATTTTTCGGGTCATAAAAGAGTTAATTTTTTAGACAATAGTCTAACTCTTTACAGAAAAAAATTCCACTTTTTATTGGAATCCTTGCTTGATGGTGACCCTTGAGAAAGTCATCAGGCCGGATTTCTCATTTTTTTACTTACAAATATCTGTTTTTTATTCTTCTTATATAATGAATGTGTGGTGAAAGCTTTACAAGCCAGATAACATAACTAGGGTGAAAGTGCAAGTTTGGCGCAACGGATATGTTACTCAACCACAACCTCTCAGATTGCGAGTTTGGGCCTAGGTCAATCCACATTCACCTTAATCGGCGTTCTTTAATTAGTAACCTTCATACGCAACTTTGTATAACTGTTGTGTCACAGCAAAAGTTGTCAGCTACATTACAATAAAACAGCTGACATCACCACGCACACACAAACACGTTCGACATTCAATTGGATCGCTTGTCTGACCATTGACTTGCTGGTGGGAGAATATGTAATGAAAGATTTTTAAGCCAGATAAGCGTGAGTAGAAGAGAACTTTTGGCCCAACGGATATTTACTTGCTACAGCCCAGATTGCAACTTCAAGTCTAGGGCAATCTGCATCCGCTTTAAATCTATAAATATACTGACAGAGGTAAGCTACTTCAAATTTAAAATTAATTTCATAGTTAATTTTTTGAACCCTAAAGTTATCGGTTTTCAATTTTGAATCGTATGACAAATTTTTTTAATGTAGTTTACCACTTGTTAGAGTTAGGATTTCTGCATTTATATCGATGAACAATTTTCATATCTCAGGAAGCTTAACATGTAGTGCTTTGCCAAAACTTACAGTTCAGAGGGCGACTTTTTCTACTACGATGACTTTGTTCGCACGTTGGTATATACTGAAAAAGATATAGAATGATAGTGATAATAACATTTACGATTCAAAGTTTAAAAATACATAATAGATAATTTGCTTTTTTTAATCACTTTGAAATTCAGAATAAGCCTTTCCATATTTTTATTGCTGCTATTTGAAATAAAAAGAATTCAATTTCATCATGAAGGGTACAAATTTTTATATCCAATACAATAATACCAATATTTTATTTATACATCGACAGTTTCAATTACCTTTTTTTAATATAAATATAGTATTCCTACTAAATGTAATTTTAATCGCAATGTGAGCAAAACTTCTTAATTTAGTTCTTCTTAATTCAATTATATTCAATTATATCTTAATTTACTCATAATATTATTAACCACTTCGCATAGAATGGCGTGTCTGACACGCGCATCGAATTACTGAATTTTTATTTTCAAGTCTGCAATTAATCCACAGAATTAAGTATTTAAATATGAAAAAATCAATATGAAACGATTTGGTATCCCAAATGCTCCATATATTATTAAAAAAAAATAAAATTAACAATAAATTACCAAAATATCTATTAGAAAGTTAAATAAATTCGTATGTCAAGTGGTTAGTATTTCCTCATAATTCCTTTTCTTGAAGAATTCATAAATTCTGTATTCTGTGCAAAGAAAATACTTAACAATTTTTTGAAAGTAATTTTGATAATTTTTTTTCAAAATTAGTTTATTTGGATAAATTATTAATAAATACTCATTATCGATGACAATACATATTGTAATTAATAAAGAATAAGAATGAAATGCTTATTGGTTAAGATATTTATTATTTCTCTAAATTTCTAAATTTAAAATGTTTTGTACATGTAACACTTTATACTTAGTATTTACTATTAAATGAATGTATGGCTATAAGGGTATGACACCTATAATTATAAATTTCAGGTTTTGTTGAATAAAGATTTCGATTCGAATTATCATGCAAAGAATGAAAATTTAAACCTATTAATTGTAAGGGAATCAGCAACATGTGGATTAGAATCAAGGAATTTTAAATAAAAAAGAAAAAAGACTAGCTTGAGCTTTGGATATTATCTAAAACTTCCCCTGCTTGATTTCCACTTCTAATGACTATGAGGCAAGAAGAATTTTCGGAAGGTTCTAGCATAATATAATTCAGTTTTGAAGTAATAAATTGTTGACTTTCGCCGATAATAAATCTTCATTTTTTAGTTTCTCACTACTTTTTAAAACTCTTATATAACGAGGAGGATACTCGATAAGTTTTACTTTTTCGGATCATTGTCCTAATAAAATCGATCATTATTGTGAAGTGAAAAGTTTCGATACATATTATTCAATTTTTTTTAAATGTAGTGGTATAATAAAATGCTGGGTTCAATACTTTAATGAATGCTACCTTTTAAAAAAATGCTGGATTCCAGGGACAGTAACTTAAAACGAGCCCCTGACCATTATTGATCCACCTATATGCTTTCACAATTAATTATTTTTTTTCGTGCGAAATTTCACTTTCTATTTTCTGAAGACGTAAGGCCTTGCCATCGGATACAAAAATGTCGTATTTACTCTTATCAACAATTGAGACATTTTACAGAGAAAAATTCCTTTTTTCATACTCCGGCCGACTTCATAGATTAGGGGTAGTTCATCTTCTTTGTGATTTGGGCATCCAGGGTTCGAGTCCCAGTTCGGGCACGGCTGTGTTCTATCTGTGAGGTAAGTGAATGTGCCCCTCTATAAAAAGGGGTTGTGCAAGCGAATGTGTGTAAAAAGGAGTTATGCAATCAAATGAAGCAACTAAGTCGTGTCCTTGGCCCTAGTGGCGCTACTGAAAAATAAGACAAGCCCTATTTGCTTGTAAACATTGACGGTCGTCGATGCGCTTGTCCATAGCAAGTGCCATTTGTAACAACAAGTCTTAACATGATTTTCCTAAATTACAAAATTCTTTTGTCTAGCTTTTCTTCTATTGAGATCTGCCTTTTGGAGTTTTTAAAAAAAATTATTGGTGAGCTAAATTTTTTCGCAATTCTTTTTCAGCAACTATTGATAAGTTTGGTGTTCTAAGGAAAGGATTTGCTTTTGCTTTTTTGATCAAATATCGATCATCTACTTCTTTGAAAATTTTATTTGGGTTTATCTTAAGCTTATTTTCCACCTGATTATGGGTTTTGAAGAATGACAGTCTTGGACAGTCTTGACTTGTGGACAGTCTCTGTTATTTCTGGTACCTACTTTCCAACTTCAGCATATTTTATAACTAATTTTCTGATCTCGATATTAGTTTGACTCCTTTTCATTGATATTTTAATTAAATTAATATTTAATCTCCCATTAAATTAATTTAACTCAATTAAAAAAATTCCCCTGAAAACATTACCCACAAAGGTGGCAGTAATTTTTACCTAAGGTTGCAATTATTTGGTGCTTAATTCTAAGATGTTCTAGTTTGGATCGCGAATTCTTTTTCGCCAATTTTAATTTTCTGTCTAAATCAATAATTATAATTTATGAATTGCTGCTATTTGGTTTTATTTTTAGCTATACAATAAATTCACTGTTAAAATTTTTTTTCATGTTTTTCTAATTCCTTTTATTTAAAATATTTTGGCAGAGCAAGTTTATTTCCTATGATATCCGAATTTGGCTTGAAGCAGCAGCTATAAATTTCTTTATTATAAAACCTATAATTAAGCAATTAGAATTTTTTTTTGAAGAAAATTTCATGCTCCCATCAATATGATGAGATTGTGTCTTTCTACTGCATTGGAGTTCAAGTTTTTATTCATGATTTTGATTGTTTTATGTATGCATTCAACTTTATCAATTTAGTATGATTAATAGGTTTTCACATACTGGATTATTTACTACTACTATTCCTGATCATTTGAAGCCGTTGTGAGCTTGCATATCACTTAAGACCTTCGTATTTATTTTAACTCTTAAGAATCCGGGACACTAAAGTGATAAGAAAACGCATCTTTCTTTAAATGCAATTAATGAATTCATCCATCTTACTCTCAGTAGAAATGGTATACACGTACCCATGATGCTCCATTTCAATTAAACAATTCATTGGATGATCGGAATACGAAATGTATGTCCAAAATGATTTTTATTGTTTTCTTTTGGTACTCTTCAAATATCTTATAAGCAATAAATAAATTTTATGCCAGAAAAAATCAAAATTGAATCTTTTAACCTTCTATTTCCTATAATTGATACAAAAGTACTGTTTATTAAATGTCGCTGCAGAAAGATATATAACTTATGTGATTTCTACACGTATAATAACTCTTTAAAGCAGAACAAAAGTATAAACAACTTCGGATTAAAGATAACTATGGTATTCATAAATGCAACTTACATAGTCTAAAATCTTATTGTTAAATAAACTAAAAACACGGAAATAAATAGCAGTAAGGTGTGTGATGACTAAAGTAAAACTGAAGAAGTCGTGCGATCATACATTATGTTTTTGTAAAAAATAATTCTATCCAAAATAAGATGAATTAAACATTTAATATTTACATTTAAAACGTTTAAATATAAACATCGAGGGTTAAAAGAGGTAACGATAATGTGCAAATAAATCTTTTGAACACAAGCCCATCAACAGAGTTGAATTTTCAAATAACTTCTAAGTTCAATAATAAAATGTTTCAAGTTGCACATTTGTTTATTTTTGCATTTTCATTGCAACAATATACTTTGGAATCTTTAAATTCGCGAATTATTAGATTGTGAATGCGCCATAATATCAATGATATTTTATTTTTTATCTTAAATTTGAAACTAAGAATGTATTTCAAACGAAATAGGCAATACCTAAAAAGACAGTAATTATTCATATTTTTTCTACTTTGTAAATTACATTATAGATAATAATTAACTAATGAACATTGCATTAATGTTCATTGATAATAATGAACATTGCATTAACGCTCATTGATAATAATAAACATTGCATTAATATTCATTGATTATAATGAATATTGCATTATACTTATTAATTGCATTATAGATAATAATGAAAGGCAGAAATAATATATGTCTACATAGGATAAATTAGTAATAACACCATTTATTTTTTAATGCAATACTAGGGCTATTTTGAAACAGACCTCATAATTTTGAGCCGTCTCCAGAAGACGAGGAGGGCACCTGAGCTGGCAATTCAAAGCCCCCTATCCAAAATTTCCTGCCACACCAAGTAGTTCTTCGGTGGAATCAGGTCTCGGGCATGAGACTTTCTAGTTTCACAATCAAGACCTTGATACTAGGGCATCGACGTTGCTTAAATAGGATAAGATGACTGTATTTATACAGTTGTTATATTTTGGTTATTTTTTAATTTATATTTTTGGCATTGTCAATGAAACACTCTTAAGAATTTTTAATAAAATATAACTAAGATTTTTTTCTATATTGCTTTTATAGTTTGCAATGAAATTCAATTTAAATCGAATATGCTATTAGAAAGTTCGCATGAAAAAACCGGACGATTGATATTTTATTTATAGCTGAGTTTTTGTGTTATTTGAAATTCAAAAAATGATGTTGATAACAATATATAATGTTTGCAGTATTATTCGTTTTAAATTTCAACGTTCGTTACTCTCAGATATCCCTAAAAAAACCACAATGCTTTGTTTAATATTTCTATTAACAAAAGGCATTTACAAAGAAAAAGTTTGAATTAACTGGAATTAAAAAGACAAAACTAATTTCAAATGCATTATCCTAATGGGAATCGCCTGAACTCAATTGCTTCATAATTGCCCATCATCACAATTATTATCCATTTCCTATTTGTTTCTTCTATTGAGATGACATAAATATCTGCAAATGGAGAACGGGGGTCTTTTGTTAGCTTGAATGCTCTTGTGACATATTTCGTAATTAGAGAACATAATGATAATTTTTTCAATTTTTTTCCTTTTCAATCACTTCAATTCATTTGCAAAATAAAAGTTTATTTCAGTTTATTGGAAAACAATTCTCAGTGGAAGCTTTGTAGAGTTGCCATTTAATTTTAATAAAAGTGAGCGTGTTTCATCTTCAGATAAATGTTCATTTAAATGTAGTAAAAGCTTTTATTTCGAGATGATTGATATTAGGACAATGTTAAATTGAATAATTCAAAATATTTGTGGTATTATTCTGGAATTGAAAGAAATTGCATCATTATAAATGAATACATTTCTTTAAAATGGGAAAATTATAGTTTTTTTCCTTCAGATAATGAATTCAATATTATTGACCTTCAGATTTTCTAATTAAATAATTCCGTTTAATAAAGTTCTTGATTCGTTTTTTAAAAAATTTAGCAAGGAGAAAAATATGTCTTCATTATTAGTTTTGTTATTTTAGTATTTTTTTTTAAATTTTGGAGTTAATTTCTTTAAAACGAGTGTTGAAGTTTATATAATAATATTCATTATGTCTGCATGTATTTAACTGCGTGCTTTTCCGTATTGTTGAAAGCTAAAGAAGGAAGGTTATTTCTTTTCATATCCGTTGTTAATGCATAATCAATCTATAATTTTAAGTTGTCATTTGAGGACTGAGAATGCTAGGAATCAGGGCGGGTATTAAATCGATCGTTATAATTAGTAGACCACTAAGACATTTGAAGATGACCCCCTTTACCAAGACATAAGACTCGAAACTAAATGAAGCAAATTATTGTGTTCATAGGTTATCTGTTTGGCAATGTTGGTTTTGGAAGAAACAGCTGGAAATATAAATTATATATTCCCTTTATCACTTGACGGAAATGAAGTTTTCTCTTTCATACAACATAAGTTTCAGATAACATGAAGTTTTCTATTTCAGATGAGACAATTTTAGTTGCACATAATTAAGAATCTGAGAATAACTTTTGAAATATAATGAATGAAAGAAAGTATTTTAATTTTTTAAAAAAGTGCTGCAGATCATTAAACATTGATCTTTATTTTTACCTATTTGAATGAATCTGCATTTTCAATGGTAAATATATTCACATCCCTTGGGCTGCGAGTTCGAACCCGTCAGCCTAAGACTCTGTGTTGACTGTGTGTGTAGAAGCTGGAGCACGTTAAATCTGTTGTGGTCACAAAGTTCTCCATATCGAGAGTAATACCATTGGAGGTACTGGGTCAGAGATGATCTTTCACTATTACCGATCTAATTTACTATCTGTGAATGAATGAAGTCCACCCCTTTAAAAAGGGTTTGTGAAGTGTGTTAAATAGAAGTCAGACTTCTGTCCTCAAGTGCTCAGGGGTCCATATACTCAGAAGCTGTTGCACCCCACCTTCCGTTTTAAAGTGGATCCCGAGGACAACAACAGCAATAAAGATAAATATAACTAACACAACATATCGTTCCCTTCTCACAGGCGACCCTTTAGAATTCAATGAAAGATCGTTAGTAAGTAGTTATATATTGAGAAATTCTAAATTGGTGGAAAGTATCTAGACTTATTGTTTTCCACTGACTATAACTATGAAAAGCAAATTTCAACGAAAATTATTTCTTTAAATGTATTTTGAATTGTTTCACATTAAACGCACCACTTAATATTATTATGTTTGTGGCTATTATTAATATGTTTGTAGTTATATAGATAAGCACATATTCTTCTTATTTATTATTAAGTTCTAATTAAGATCGCGGAACCTTTTTTTAACTCCTGACATACACACCTTTAGGTGTACCGCAGCACCTTGGACAAAATTAGAAGTAGCCGGTATCCTGGGAAAATCTGACCACTCCTGATGTAGACTAACGCAAAGACACAGGATGGCCATTGAATTATTAGTAGGTTCACTTTTTGATAGTTTTGAATTTTGTTGTTTTGTATACAGATGAAATAGCAGAAACAAGAAGAATCTTTATATCAACGAAGAATATTCAAAACGTGAATTATTTTTTATCAAAGGTTTTATGTTTTTAGAGTAAAGTATTATACATTCACCATTAGTCATTTCGGACAAGATTTTTTTGTTTTCTTATCACAATGAAAATATTTTTTCAAAAACTTTGTTGAATTTGAAGTTGTTTTTAAAGTTTTCAAAAACTTTTTTATGATGTTGAATCGAAACATAAACCTTTTATAAAATAACGATGGGTTTGATTATTAAGTTTAGAAAGATCATAAACATACCATGATTATTTTCTAAGCACCCAAATATGATAAAGATACCCATGATTTTAAAAAATCTAATGACCATTGAAGAAATGACCTTTAATTAAATGAGAGACTTAAATGATTCTTTATTAAATGAAATCGGATGGTCAACGGAATAAGTATTGAGTAGTTTTTTTCATTGAAAAACAAGCAAACAAAGTTCTGAATGACGAAAGTTCATGAGTCATTTACTAATTGATGAACGTGGGTGGCCTTTGGGACGAACTCTCTATCTTATTATTCATATCCAAGTAACATGACTACAATACAAAAGCAATAGCCTGTGTACCGTAGATGTTACCTGGCTTATAAAACTTTCACCACGTATTCTCCCACCGGTCAATTAATGGTAACTGTACCATTAATTGACCGGTGGGTAACTGCACCATTAATTGAATGGCAACTGTACAAACTGTACATTTGCGCCAAGCTTATGGCGAGTGTGTGTGAGTAATTGATGGTGATGTTGACTGTTGTATTTAATGCGCCTGACGACTTTTGCTGCCGGTAGAAGGCGCCACAATAGCTTTATGAAGCTGTGTACGAAGGTTGTTGAAGTAGCGGGTCACCATTTAGCTAATGCGGATTGCCTTGCGTTCTAACTCACAATCTGAGGGTTTCTAGTCGAGTGACATGACCACTACAAAAGCAACAGCCTTATTTGGCTTACACAGATTTCCCCATAACTGAAATTATAATTTCTAGTATATCTCAAGATACCTCTTCTTGGACTTCTACTGTCTTTCTCAGGAAGGCAAAGGGCTTCCACCGAGATTACTTATTGTGGTAAAGAGGTACTAGATGAATGGAGGAATGCTAGCTAATTATCGTTGGAGAATGGAGTAGGATGTCACAGTTACAAAAGATGGAAGAAAATTATTATAAGAAAGTTTAACAGTGCAACACTTGTTAACAAGTGCATAGATTTCATTGCCATGTAATCTATCACAAAAGAAATTGTGGATTTAATTATCAAACTTCTCGCAGAATTGAATTTAATGCGAAAAATTCAAATAAAATCAGTTATTTTAACTAATGTATCAGAAAAAAAATGTTATATTTTATACTTAAGCCTTATTAAACAATTAGCTTAAAATTTCTTCGGTAATTAATGAGATGTATCTTTTTTTTCATAACATTATATACAATATTTGTAACTAATTCAATTTTAATGTCCTGAAGACAAAGTAGCTTAATAGAAAAATTTGATTCCATTTATAAACCAAAATGCATCTTTTTAATTTATCGAATAAATTGTGTAAATTGAAAAAAAGTTAATGATGTAAACTCTTATTCTCACCAAGACTTCATTTTTACATGATAAGTAAATGAAACTTTCAAAGTTAATTATCATTCATTATCGCTTTAAGATAAGAAAACAAAAGAGTTATTTTCCTTTACCTAAATAGACTGCTTAGTTAAGGATCGATTCAATTTTGCGCCGTTTGCGATATTAAACAATTTTTCCAAAATATTTTACTTATTTGGGAATAAAAGATTAACGGAAACTTCACTTCAATTTGTTCGTGGAAAAAGTTTATAAACATTCATGAAGAAGAATTAGTATGTTAAATTTTTTCCCCTGCTTTCGGAAAATTATTTGAAAAATTCTAATGCCGTATAAACTGCAAATAGAATAGTGATTTATGACGAATATTCTCTTTATTTAATAAACGGAAGTTCAATTATTCGCATGGTTCATTTTGGAGTTAATTAAAGCGAAAAGAGCAAATTTAGGTGAATTCGTTGAAGAAAAGCTCGTTCTGATGCATGGATCTTAATGAAATAGAAGTTCTAAAAATTATGCATCCTCTTAAGATGATTTCTTTTTAATTACCAAGCCAAGCTTAATCAATTTAAGTTCATTTACTCTTGTCTGATAGGCACTTTTGAAGAATCTCTCCTCAGAAAAATATGTATAAAAGATTTTTCTGGGAAGAAATTTTGATTTTATTCTAAACTTCTTAGGGCTTAATTTTAGATTTATTATCAGATTAAAAGATTTTATATTTAAATATAATATGAATGGGATTGAGGTTCCGAGACAAGATTATTTGGTATAACTTGATGTCTAATAATAATTGATCAATAATAGTAAAAATGACGTGAAAAATAGTTCAAATTTGAAAATAATGGCTTCTTTACAGAAGAAAGAGAAGTGCAGTAGCTTCTGAGGGAAAGGCCCTGGAGCAAACGTTGGCAGAAGTCTGACTTCTAGCTCATATAAAGATAACACTCACACAATCATTTGCAAAGCCTCTTTTTACATGAGGTCTTTTTCACACCCTTTATAGACAGAACGCAGGGTAAAAGAACAACCATGCCTGAACCCGGGACACCCAGATTATTTGGAAGACGCCCTACCCTTAGGCTATGACGCCGGTAATACTCCTAATACTTATTATAATAGAACAATGAATGTCGTTTCATACCTAGAAATTAATAGAATTTATTAAAAAATAAATTACTGATTCATTATAAAGAATATTTTTAAAAAGGTAAAATAAAATAATAAATATGAAGAATAATTACAACCCCCCACATGTATGTTTGTTTTATTGCTATAGGGTATTTATTATTTGGAAAGTGGAAAAATAAAATTTCCTGTTCTTGGTTGGTTCTAATGGCACTTGCCTATGGACAAGCTCGCTGCTGGACCCAGCAGCAGATTTAAGCGTCTCTTGTTTTCAAGTAGCGCCAACAGTACGACTTTTGCTACACACTCATCTCATTCGCTTGCACAACCCTTTTTTACAGGGGGGCACATTCACACATCTCACAGATAGTACATAGAATAACAACCATGCCCGAACCAGGACTCGAACCCGGGACCTCCTGAACACGAGGCAGACGCGCTACCCCTGTGCCAGCAAGCCGGCTCCTGTTCTTATATACTGTAACTGCAATTGTGATCAAAATTTTACTAACATTATTTCAAGTAAAATTTTTGCTTAATTCGGAAGTTATTTATATCGGGGGGGAAAAATAATATGTATCCTTTTGATTGTTCATTTTATTAACGATAGAGAATGTTTTATATGGCAACCCGATGAAGTTCTATTGTTCAGAATATAAATATATTTTTTAGCTGAGAAACTACAACTTTATTCTCTTATAAGATAACTTTATGATTTTCATCAATTTGTATAAAGAATTGTTATAATTTTTTTTGAATTGTAAGAAAGAACCATCTTTTTTTATTTATTTAAACTTTTTTAGCTTAGCAATTTCAGCTGTATACCATTATTTTTTCATCTCACAACTTTTTGCAAACGACTTCGATAATTTATTTTAATCTCGTCGCGATTCAAAATTATGAGGTCCTTCTCAAAATAGCCCTAGTGTTATTTTAAAATGGGACGTTAATATAACTAAAACTAAAGGTAGAAAGATTTTGTTGACTCGGTGGTAAAAAAAATTGCGATCAAGTAGTTCCTCAAAATAACCTAAACGTTGCTTTAAAAACGGGATTTTAATATAATCAAATTAAACTACCACTTACTTTGATTTGAAATTCATTTGATATCCAAATGACAATTAATGGTCTTAATTTTTTTTGAAATAAAATTTGAGTAAATCCTTAGAAAGTTGAGTTTTGTTTTCAAATTCTTTTCCCAGTCAGTTTAGGTATAGATGAAGGGAAAATTGCTAAATGTTGATGTTTATATAGTATGTAATATTTCTGAAAAAAAATCTATTATGAATGAATATGTAATAAAAACAAAAAATAGAATTCTTTATCAGAAACATTTATTTTATACATGTTTTGGAAAATGCTTTGTTTCTGTCTGAAAAAACTGACAGATTTTCTGGAAATTAAATTTTTTTGTTAATATTTGCCACATTTTTGTTCTCTGTACATGTTTTCAGGAATCATCTTTGAATAAAATGTCTTCTTTCTATTATCCGGATATTTTTCATTGTACGCGCTTCAGCCAATATTAAAAATTCATTAAAATTAGAGAAAAAAAATCATAAAGAAAATAATTTTTTGTTCAATAATATTATTAGAAGTTATTATTGAAAACTTATTATTCATACTTTATCGTTAAAAGATTAAATTTTACTTTAAATTTCTGAAAACACTGTTGTTCTCCAGACCACCAACAACAAATTTTAATGACGGTAAATCAATTTTATGAAACGTAATTAAATCGTGCTAAAATTTTAAATCTTTCTGTCGATTTTTCTAATTAAATTCCTAGAATTTAATTTTAGAATATTTTATTCAGCAAGAAACAACATTTTCCATCTTGATTAAAAAATTGCAGTTTCTGATAACAAAGAAATTAAATTTATTTCCGCTGGGCTATTTTGAAGTCTGATGGCAATGGGCTAATGGCTAATGGGCAAAATTTATGCTAATAGTACAGCCTAACTCGTACGGCAAATGGGAATTTTCATGTGGAATGCGAAAAGTATGTGAGTAACTACTATGTTGTTTAGCATGATTTATCTCTTGGATGTTCACAGCGAATGTATCGAATGTATGGAAACGCGAAGTGTGGAAGGAGATTGTTAAAGACTCTTCATAAGATTAATTTCCTCAAGTAAAATTTTATGTGTTACAGCTCTCTGATCGATTAATGACAGGGTTCTAACGAATCTGGCGATTACCGAATTATTCGAAGAATATTGAAAGTCTTACAAATACATCGAAATGTTAAGAATAAGAAATTAAAACTGTATATACGAATGACACAACGACCAAAGACACAAAATTTTAGTTGAACCATAACGAAATTTGATAATAATTTGAAAGTCTGCAATACCGAATTCCAGTTGCTACAAGGCGGAATAGAACGGGATTTTTTTTATAAACAATAAAACTCTGGTGAAACAATTAAAAGATTCCCGTAGTATTTTACTGAGAGCTTTCCAAAATCCAAACTGCCGCTTCTTGAGAGAGTAGGTCATAGACAGACCCTCTGGCCCGCTCGAAGCCACACGGATAAAACATGAATGACCGGCCCGCAGCTACAGACACTTGCGGGAATTGTGGTTGATTCCTAAAAGTCATCACCGGCCACAGTAGACCCCTTCCCTAAGGAAGTACGTCCCATCATCGATGACAGGAGACAAATCTCCACCTCTTCCATAGGAGTAGTGAGAATCAACCACCATGCCGGAAGCATTTCCTCCTCAATAATATGGTATCACTCGCGGGAGATACTGGAAAGAGCATTTTTCTTATATTTTTTATTTACAAATATTTTAATATTTATATATTTGTGATTCACCATGTCGGAGAAACGACTGGTTGGATTATTAATCATATCAGAACTGAACGAGATTTTATGGAGAAAATTGAAATGAAAGAGGCATTAAAAGATTTTTCTCATAGAAAAAAAAAGGAATTTTTGAACACATTTCATAATAGTGTTGAAATAAAGTAAATAATCTTTTAAAAAGGAATTTTTTAAATATGTTATTTTAGTTCCATTTAGATCATAATACAGTCATAACGTGCATCGTTATTTTAAAATTATAATGCTTTTGAAATATACTTGCAGGTGAATATTTCTGAGTAGTGAAAATGAAAATAATTAAACTGGATCCGAGATTCATGGAAGTAATTTTTAATCGAGCATTGTTCTCGAGTTCATGATGAGGCAAATCTGTCTATAATTTCACATCTTGAGAATATAAATTCGCTGTTAAGATTCTTTGCCCGAAATTGACAGGGATGAAAGGTCTCCGTCTTCACGAAGTTCACGTAAATTTTTTAAAACTTGCAGTGGAGGACATTTGATGTTAATGCAGTGTTTTCAAATATTAATTCATTAGCTCTTTATTTATTAATAAAAAATTAACTCTCTCGCCAAAAATCTTCATTTCCTCACCGCTAAATAAGTAACGAATTCAGTTTGTTTTTCCCCCACACTAATGAGGTTAGGTTTAACATGTTTTGTGGTTGATTATTCTAAACAATGCTGTTTTTTTATAACAACTGATGCATTTTAAAGTAAACAGTGTTAATTAATCGATTTTTTAAAATTCATTTTGAAGTACTTTTGAATGAAAATAAGGCAGAATAAAGAAAATTATAAATTTCTAATCTGTATTGCGTTACCCCAACTGGAGCAGAAAATTCACACACTTTGCGTTGCCACAATTGGAATTCAAAAATGCAGAGCTAGTATAATTTTTTGATCAATTATTTATAGTAATTGTAATTATTAGACCGGGATAGCCTGGTTGGTTGGGCGTTGGATTCGCATCCCTTGGGCTGCGAGTTCGAATCTGCCAGCCAAGGACTCTCCTTTTATGGTGGACGTTAAATCTGTCGTGGTCACAAAGTTCGCTATGTGGAGAGAAATACCACAGGGGTTACTGGGTCAGAGGTGATCGTTCTCTGTTTCAGGTCTAAATTGCGATCGGTGGATGAATGAATAAAATACATGAAGGTTGTCCGCCCCATAAAAAGGGTTTGTGACGTATGTGGGCTGGAAGTCAGATTCCTGCCCTCGGGTGCTTAGGGGTCCATAGACTCAGAAGCGACTGCACCCTTTCTTTCCGTTGTGAAGAGAAAAGCGAGAACAACAACAACAATTGTAATTATTTAATAAAGAGTAATTAAAATAAAATTTTTTCTAACTTCATAAATTTTTACTATTAACATAAGTGGGAATTGATTTAAAAAATGATTTTATTTTACTTTTTAAATTTTATATCCATTATTATTAGTATTATTATTTGATTCCCCAACGGAATCTTGAGCCATTAAAACCGAATATTGAATCAGAAGTTATCCTTTTTGATATATAAAAACAAGAAATAAATTTAATTATTCCATAATTCTAGCTTAAATTCTTTTATAAGGATTTCACCACTCATGAAGCGCCTATTGGCAAATTATTTTTCCTTGACCTCTAAATTTTATCTAAGAAACATGATATCGTTTTTCATAGTGTACACGATTTAATAATAATCATATAAAGTATAATTTTTGTTAGTTTCGCTCGGCTAGCATGTTGTAAGCCTCTTTTTTGAGATACATTGTATTTTTTCGTAAGTATGGTAATTTTTTTTAACCAAGCATTTCTTTCACTATTAATCATTTCAAATTTTAATTTTGCCTCTTTTAATTTGGAAAACTATCCTACTACGCATTTCTATCAAAAATATTAGAAATATAAATGATTTTCCAGAAAAAGTCTTTTGATTAATTAATCAATCAATCAATCAATTAATTAATTTTTTTCAATTTTTTTCTTAAATGTATATATTTTAACTTAAATTTTTATCTTCAAATATAAATTCTATTTTATTTGGGATGAAATCATATATTTCAAAATAAAAATTATTAATTTATTAAGGCACTCAAATTTTATGAAAATCTATGCAAAATATAATATTCTATGATACCACAAAGAATAAAATTAAAAAACGGAAATCTTTTGAACTTATTCTTTCATGAAAAATAAAATGTTGCTTTTTGTTCCTATAGTAGAAGATAGATGGCGCTATTTCCGCTTCATATTGTTGATTGAAAATACCCAAGAATAGAATAGTTTCTTACACAGTTTTCTTTTTTCTTCTTCCTGAGTTCCAAAACATTGTTGATACAATTCAGCCGCAATATGTGCGTGAGCTGAAACATTACTTCAGAAATAATTTTTTTAATGCTTTTTCTTTGATGCTTACATTTTCTGAAGTTTAATATGTAAATCATTTAACATGAACGTTTATTTTTGAGTAATGGAAGTATGTCTTCTATTAAATTTATTCCACAGAACGCAGGTGATGATTCCAGGATGATCCGTGTTTTATGATTTCTGTTTTTTTTAAAAGAAGATTTCTTAATGGGAAAGAGGGTGAAAGTTTTTTTTTTAGCAACGGGTGTTCCATTTAAAAGAACTTTAAAAGAATTATCCGTAACATCTGTTTTTAGGTTTTCTTAGCAGCCATTTTTGATCTCGTATGAAACAGATATTGTTATCCTTTTGCTTTGTCTTTCATCTTCTAAAAAAGTCTTATCAAATTTTAAATCTCGGAAGTTTTTGTGTGTGTTTTGTTCTTTACTTTGAATATAACTTTACTATATACTTAAAAATATAATAAAAAGATAACCATATCTTTTTAGCGACACATATCATATCAGCCTTTTGAAAAATAAATAAAATTGTAGTTTAAAAGATAGAATTGGGTTAAAAAATGTGTTACTAATTTCATAGTACTTTGTACCTTAAACAGGGACAACTTCTTCAATTTTTGAAAAAAATATGGTGCTAATTTTTCTATTATATTTCTAAATTAAATAATAAAGATGCTAATGGTTTTAGTGAACTGATCAAGTCATTAATGATTTCTTTTTAGCAGATTTTAACCCTAATAAGTTGTTTAAAAGTTTTAAGCAGCGGTTTTGCTTTCAACTTGTTCAAAAAGTATCTTTAATAGTCATATAAAATGATTCGAACTCCCTTCCCATTCAAACAAATAAAAGCTTTTTTTTTGAATAAGCATATAGTTCCATTTTTTATTTTAATCTATTTAAAATTTTATGTTATGCTTCAGTTTAATAATATAATTTAGCAAAATGTCATAAAAAATCTAGGTAAAAATGAGACAACCTTGCTAATTTAGAATTCGGTATAATGGTCCAGAAAAAAAAAGAATTGAAAACAAACATTATATTTTACATTGCAGATTAAATTGTGAAACATTAGAATGCCTTAAATACATTATTCTTACGTTAACTTTTCATATTATGAGAGAATTTAAGTTAAGAGTTTAGACAAAATGTCCTTATTAGAAGATTTAATGACTGATATTTTAAAGAATTCTTCGACATCAACAGACATCCAGTTTCTTCGTTATCTGAGTCTGTATACTCGTCATAGTACACAGGTTCTGATCAGGTGATTTATTACGCCTTCTTCAGTGTCACACTGATCAGTTGAACCTTTGTCGATAAAGCGGCTTTGATGAGCAGAAATTACACCATTCCCATTGTTTACTTAGTTGTTCGAATTTTTGTATATTGTTTTTTAAATTACGTAATTTGCGTATTTGTTTCAGGTGTATTTCAGTTGCTTTGACATATTCAGAATAAGTTGTGAAACAACAGTTATCAAAATTACTATGATCGATACATCGTTTATAGTAATTGCTGTTCGATAAGTCTGACGACTTTAATTCTCCGAATGGTGACACTTTGACTTTTATTCTAAGGATATTATTGCCTAAAATATCCTTCGAAGAATGGTTGAGAATAAAAATCAACTTTCTCTATTCGGAGAATACAAAACATCTTATTTTAGAGAGGAGTTAAAAATGAAGATGATCCTCAAATAATTTGTAGTGAACGCCTAACATAAATATATTATACCTATCATAAATTATTTATACCTATCATAAATCATTTATGCCTATCATAAATCATTTAGACCTATCAAACCACATATACTTATCATAAATCGCATATATCTATCGTGAATCATTTATACCTATCAAAAATCCTCTATACCTATCATGAATCTTATAAATCATATCAGATATCTGTGAACTGCAGGTTCTGCAGAGGCTGAGTGTGATGTAATTGCTGCGTCACTCATCATCCGAGTATTAACTCACGAAGTTTCTAAAAAAAAGCTATTATCTCTGTTTCCCTTCGGAACGCTCTCGCGCATTGTCTTGGTGAGGCGCGATCAAATGTTTAATTTCTTTAGTTAAATTATTAATAAAGCTGTTTTTTCCTAAACGATGCAATGATAGGATTCACAACCAAATGAGCGTAAATCTAATTACGACACATTCCTTCCTCACTCAAACAAAGGAAGGCCTCTTGATGCTTTTCGTGAGAGATTTCTTAGATTGTCTGGAAATGCAGTTTCCAAAATTTTACAACTGATGAAGGAAACCAATTCCTTCCAAGTACGTCTACAATCATTGAATTAGGGGTAGGGTGCTGTAAAAAAAATTGAACATTGAACCTCATAACATAGACGAATATAACCTTGCATTTATTTATTACTTTTTACTGATGAACATGATGAAATGTTGAATATTAATGTGCTTAGATGGGGCGGTTTTTCAAAATCAAAAGCATTATTATGAGGAGAATAAAAGATCAAATAAAGGAGATGAACTCTAGGGCTAGATAATCGAAAATGGATACAGAAGCGAGCATCCATTCACTTCTAATCTTCTCTTGTAGCAGACTTGGAGACCTAGGGTACAAAGAGCTTCATAAATGATGGTTTCATATACCTATGGATAATGTGTGTCTCTGTCATCATGAAAATTCATGATTTTAAATACATCAACCTCGGTTTTGACGAAAATTTTCTTCGCAAGAAAACTATTGCGGATTTGGGTTGATCAGCTCCTTTTCTAGAGATAATCTCATTAAGCATATTTGAGAGAGATACGAATAGAGATTGAGATTTTATTGTGAGACGTATAAGTGCAACCTTTCGGACGTCGAAACACTTTGATTCTGTAATGCTTTTTGATATTTTTAGTTAATAGATAAAGTCATTTTGTGCATGGAAAATAACTTTTTCACTTGAATAGCTGCTGGGACTAATGAAAGTCACTTTTGAAGCTAAACTCAGGTACTTCATTTTTTCGGTGTGCATTTTCATTTTTTTTAAAAAAAATTCTTGCCTACTCTATTAAGAACTGTTTAATTTTCATTCATTTACCCAATTTTATTAAACTCCAAGGACATTGAGATTTTACAATCAGAATTTGTCTGAACTTACGTTAAATTTTTTGAGATCAAGAAGTTTATGGGTGATCTGTTAGTGGAGATTATATCTAGAATAGACTATTGTATAAAATTAATCTAATAGTTGAATTTATTCATAATCTACAGTTAGTCGATATCTTTTATCAAAATCTATTATTTATCGATTATACATAGTGGTGTATATCGATAATAATTTGTTTCAGTTTTTTTCCATGGAATAAGATGGATATCTTCTAACTTTAAATATATGGTAATGGATATTGACTCCAGTTTAAGAGAGCGCGCAAGAGATCTAATGTATTATGCTTTGAATTCTGTCGAATATAGGGAGCATTTCTCTAACGAAGTATTTCTGAACTGTCGTGAGCCCATACCCGTACCGTGATTCTTCGAAAATTACTTAAATACAATAAAAATTATTTTCTTCATAGATTATTAATTTTCCTAGAAACTAGTTGAGTTTCTGCGTGATCGTTAAAATAAATTTGCTCTACTTTCCCCCTCGAGCTACTGATCGCTCACACAACCCGTTAACGTCTATTTTGTTTGACTGGCAAGAAAACATTTTTTTTTCTGGATAACTTTTAAGATAATGGAAATGCACTGCCATCTGGAGTTAGGGAGAAGGCAACTAATCTCGACAAATTCAAAGGCTTTTTGCTGGGGTTTTTAAAAACTTATGAATATAAGTACATAGTCTTTTTAAACAGCAAAAAGTTGTATTTTTAAATACATAATGTCAGATTTTTAATACAGTCTCTAAAATTGATTATATAGAGCTTCAAACAATTTTGTATATACATATATTATCACGCTTTTTTTCAAAAGAAATGCATTTTTCTATTTATGAGGAAATTAAATCAATATTATTGTGGTAAACTGCTTCTTTTAAGAGGCCTTAAAAGTCATTTGGGAATATTTATCTTCTACCATGTCTGTCAAATAATTTATATAAACTCTTTTCCAATGATATATCTCAAAAATCAGGTATTTAGATAAATATTTCCAAACCGAGGAAAGGTTATAGTGAAAATGGAATTCATTGACAAAGCTAAGCTTCGGGCTAAGACTCCAGAATCTCGTAAAGAAACTGTGAAGAGGAAATACAACTGGCTATTTGTTGATTCTGTTCTGAAAATCCATTGAAATACGCTCATAAAGAATAGCATCCAATGATCAGCGAAACAAAAAAATATTGGTAAGCTAAGACATGTACTATATTGTTTGATAGCTGAAACTTGAGGGGGGGAAAATATGTGAATATATAAGAAGCAAAAAGATTAATTATTGAAATATACCTTAACATAAATATGCAAAAGCAATTCTTTTTGAGCATAAATGTAAAAAAATAAAACATTTTCTTAAGTATAACAAATTAAAATAAAGGTAATTACATTATCTTAACACCGGGGCATCCTGATATTATAAATTGTTTTAAATATTGAAAAATGCTAAAATAAAATTGTAAGCTTTGTAGCAGTAGAAATAAAAACCCGTGTACAATTAATGTGACCGATTGACGAATGATCGATTTAGTTCTCCAGGGAAAATGCCAGACGAGATAGCTTGATCTGGTGTTTCCGAAAAAATAATGGTACTAAATTAATGAGTAATTAAAAATATTTCAGAAAATGAATATGGATCTCATCTTCTGAAAAACTCACAATCATATTTGTTAGTTAAAATAATTTTTCATCTTTAATTAGGTTTTTAAATTGTTTACTTTTTATCTGCTTGGGAGATTTTGGACGATCATCATATTTGTCAAAGTGCTAAAACCGACAATGATCTTATTTTCCTTCAGTTATTTATAATTTTTTTTTGCAAAATATAGTTAAATTTTTATGAAATATAAAGAAAAATTGCTGAAAATTTAGTAATTACAAAATGAATAATTAAAAGAAATGAAAAAAAAAATGTATATACGATGAATCACCAATGATGAAAAATTGATAAATGTTAACACTTTAAAATTAAGTCTTGAATAATGTCACATGATGCATCTTATTCAGTGGGTTAAGAGTAACTATTTATTCGTCTATTTTATGAGTTTTTCCAATAGGTTCGAATATCTACTATTTCACAACTGTGTCCTTCAAACACCAAATAGTGTTTTGCCATCTGATCACCCTTGGAAATATTTTATTATCGGGTGAGAATATATTGTTTTGGTTAGGAGGTTTTAATGTCTCCAAAATTTACGGGCAAAAAATATTTTTACATGCTTTTCCTAGTATTAAATAATTATTATTACGTAAACTTCTTTGGCAGCAGATTTTCTTTATTACTATGTATACCTCTTTGAAAGCAAATGCATTTTTAAAAGGTTGACGTAGAACTAGGACATAATAGTTTTATTCCGTCTCAAAATCGGTCGAGCTCCAAAAATTTGTTTGTCATCTAGAAAAATTGAAATTGAAAATTAATAAAATTATATCTATATACATATACATATAGAGAAGGATAGAGATCGATAGAGAAGTCTCTTGATTGTTTCAAACCAGTTTAAATTGTTTAATGATTTAAATAAGATAAATAATGACTTAAAAATAATAATCACACTCACACGATAACTTGGAATTTAAGATCAAAGATTTCATTTTCTTTTTTTACCTTTTTTGGTGGTTCTTTAGAAAAAATGACGAACTTCTGGTTTCTTACAAAGTTTTTTTTCTGTGTGTTTAAGTAGTTTGATAAGTGCACAATATTTCAATTTTTCCACTTCCAATGTTCAAATTCTTCCAGGATTTTATAATTCTTATACAATTAAACATATAAAAATTTCTAAAACCTGACCCAAAATGATAAGAAGGTTTCAAATGTCTTTATAAATAGTATCTGGATCCAAGACTGAAAAAAAAGTTATTCATAAGACCAACAGTTGAGAAAATGCTGACGCCTGTGTGGAGGAATTGAGCCCTATCTGACTCCATGACTGTATCGCCAATTTCTTCATCAAGAATTATTAGGTGGGGCAAAAAAAAAACATCATCAGTAAAAAAAGTAAAACAAAACCAAGAAAGGACCAAAACAATTATTTACAAAAGAGCACAATTCGTCATGGCCATTACAAAAGCTCGTTTTGTTCAGATTGGAAAAAGAAGGACATCCTTAGACAAACATATATTTCATAAATAGAAAAAATTGTGGGGAAAAAATCTTCTTCAAAATAAACAATGAGAAAAATCTTGATGTTCGGAGCTCTTCTATGTTGGATTTAAGCGATTAAATATCTCTTCACTTTATTTCTTGTAGGGAGAGCAAGAAATCTCACTGACGGTCGCAAATGAAAAGATTGAATTCAAAATGAAAATATATAGGGAAAAGTTTAAAAATATTTCAAACAGTTAGTTATTTTGAAAATCGTAAAGACTGTATTCTCTCAGTTATTCAGTTTAGTTATATTAACAACCCGTTTTAAAGCAACACTAGAACTATTTTGCGAGAGATTTTATAATTTTGAACCACGGTCAGATGAGGAGGGCGACACTTGATCTAGTACCCCACGTCTCGAAATTTCCTCACAACACTAGCAGCGAGACGCCTGTATTCTCTCATCAGGCTTTCAAAGAATCAAATGATATGCTACAAAATTTCAAGATGAAATTGCCCTTTAATCATTCAAACATACCATAAAAAATTTAGACAAATTAAAAAAGGAGCAAGTTGAAAGATTTACCAAAACATGAAGGATATGGAAAGATAAATCATGGAGTGTGTAATATATGAGTTTGGTCACTTAGTACCACTCGATATTGAAAAGAGACGATTTCATAATATTTGCTGAAAAGAAAGAACTTTAAAAAAATAGAGAGTTATTTTAGCTTTAATAGCACAAGGGCGAGCCCTAAGCCAGAAAAAAAAAGAGAAAATGATATTCATGAATTATTCATATAAGTCATCACAATTAAAACAGATATCAGAGTGCCTTTTTTTTACAGATCTGTGAAATTGGTGAATGTTTTATAATATTTACAATAAGTTAATAGAATATGTATATTGTAAATTGTAGTATTCCGAAATTTTACACGATAATTTTCAACGATTTTAATAATATTAAAGAAATTAAGGGAAAAATGATAGTTATTTCTTGGTATTTTTATATTTCATTTCTTGATCAGACATAAGTTTGAGAATAATAGAAAAATAATTGTTTGATTGAATTTTGATATTGCTAAAAAGGATTTGTAAACGATTTTCTCGGAAAAATATTAAATTGTAACTTTAAGTATTTCATAAGTATTATGTTGTTGTTGTTACTTAGGGCACTTGCCTAGGTACAAACCCCACGCTTATACAGTTGCAGATTTAAGCCGAAAGGAGCGTCTCTTGTTTCAAGTAACACCAACTAGGGCCATGAGTACGACTTAGCTACTCACTCACTACATTTGCTTGCACAGGTTCTTTTTACTGGCAGGCACAGTCAGACATCTCACAGATAGCACACAGAAGAACAACCCTGCCCGAACCTGGACTAGAACCCAGGACTACCAGAACACGAGGAAGATGCGCTACCTCTGAGCTAGAAAGCCTGCATAAGTATTATGTAAGCAAGACAATAACTCTAAATATAATAAATATTTTTTTTTCAGATTAAATTTGCGTTTTGTTATAGCAAACCATTTATTAATAATTCATGTAAAACAAGCAAGTTGTTTTTTTTTAACTAAATATGTTTTATACTAATTTTATAGCATTTTGCTATGTATAGTTAAAAGTATTACCAAGATTTTTTTATTAGAAGATGTTTATCTTGTTTTAATTTAATATTTCAATAGTCCTCCTTAATCCAATGTACTTTTCATAACGCACTTTAAAGAGTTTTTTAAAAAAATCTTTAATTATTCTAATTATTTTTATCCTAATTTTTCCTTTAAAGCCAAATTGCATACACAATTCTATTTTTTTATCTGAACTGTAATAATCACGAATTTTTTATCATATATTTCTTTATACGGGTGCAGGGATGGGAAGGATGCTTCAGATCTGAGATGAGAAGCTTTCGATATGGTGGTTAATTACCGAAACCCGCGTGGATGTAGCAATGGTGTCGGTTAAACTACCTCCTACCGATGACGGGATATGCTACACCTCGGAAAGAATGTATTTCATTTAATTGGCATTTAAAACTCATCATTTTTTTACGAGAATGCTGTCACAGCCGTCTATCATCATATATTTCACTATGCATTGTGTTAAAATATCAAAATATTATTTATTTTGTATGAATGAATCAATAATTGGTAAAAAAATTAGATTTTACAGTGTTCATAGATTTACTGTAGACTTACGTATTTTGGCTAATGATTTAATCAAAAAAAAAAATCGATGCTAAATAATCTGTCTATATAATATAATCTACATTTAGAATTGCTTGACTATCATTTCTCTTCTTTGCTAACAGGGCAATAAAATAAAAATAATTCCACATGAACCACGTGACGCGAATGCGATATAATAAATACACTCGTTTATATTTTCTGCTGGACTGTAACGTAATACTACAAGCAACAAATAGCAGTTGTGCAGTGGATTTAAAGTTTCGCTACAGTGGATATGTGCGATGTTCGTCTGTATGGACTTCGTTAACCTTATCCAATCTTCATCATTTTCGGCGATGCGAAGACTTCACTGCAAATTTAAAGTCGATTTTCTTTTGCTCTATAAAGCGGATCAAAATAGATTTCCGGATTTTTCGATTTGGCTCTATGGCCTAGAACGGTTTCCACTGATGCTTGGCGCTTTACATGGTTACAAACGACATTATTTTAGTAATTCCACTTATTCTAGGAATAAAGCTCATGTTTCTAAAGCACAGGGCATTGGGGAACTATTTATGAAAATGGAAGATGAGACAGTTTTATCCGATTTAACATTATTTTTTTTGAAAATAAGGGTTTGGAAAAAAGACTTTTTTGAAATAGATCGGATGGTCAATTTTGATAGAGGTCAAATGATCAATAATCAGTCATCTAGCCTATATTTTATTTAAAAAAATGACAAAAAATGATTTTAGTATTTATCAAAAAGTTTCTTATGGTAGCTTATTCAGGTGATATAAAAGTCAAAAGGCTTTAATATAAATGCATGTTTTTTTTTTTGGTGGAATGAAGGCCATTATGATCCATTTAGTTAAAGCAAGGGGACGTATGTTTTCAGGAACATTTCTTTAATAATCTTATTTCACACAATATAAGAAGACAAGACAAGACAATAATGAGACACCTCTTAATAGATCACTATTTCATTTCATTATAATAATAATCGCAATGCGCTGTGGGATTGCGTACCTAATCAGGCATTATTATTAAAAATAGAAGAAAGACCAACGAAATTGTTACCGTTTTTTTATTAAATATTTTGTGGAAACTCACAGTTTAAATTTTTTTTTCTTTTTTCCATATTTCTTGGGGTATTACTCGTTTTAAAAAGCGATACATAAAAGAAATGCTGAAATAAAAACGATTTTTAAAATGCACGCACTCAAGTAATTCATGTTAAGAAGAAATAATCGAACCGAAAGGTAAATGGATTCAAAAACTGACGTCAATGAACTATTGAATTCACTTGGTCTTGGAGATAAATTAAGAGATGTATGAGAAAACATCTTATAAAAATACCGGTGCCTCAGACAGAGATCTACCAGAAAAAGAGAATATCGTTTGTAAACTTGAAGAACCGTACCGTTTCTATCAAAATATCAAATTTGGAAGACAATAGAAGTCGTAATATCAGGCTTAGAATAAATTTTTTTTGAATATTTTGGTTCTGTACTAATAAAAAACCTTTTTTACTTATACTCTATTCATATTCTAAGCATTATATAAAAATCTATTAATTCTAATTGAACTAATTATATATGAGAAAAAAATCGTTGCATTTCAGACAAATGTCTACAGATTTTACGATGCTATTAGTTTCCAAAAGACTCCATTTTGTATTTTGTTTTTGTTTTGATATTTGCCATCTTTGTATCACCGAGATTGCATTTACGGTATATTTAATCTCTTCTTCAATTAACTTCATACGAGGTGATTCTATCAACTAATTCTTTTTAAGTATTTCATTAAGTTGTGTTATTTTCATATACTTATATATGATCTGCTCACTATGCATATGAACCTTTCTAACTAAAACCAGTTCTACGACAGCAGGTGATATTAAACAGTTTGCATACGAATCTTTCTAACTGAAACCATGGTATGACAGCATGATGCTATAAATTACTTTGCCTTCACTATACATGAATCTTTTTACTGAAAACTATCCCATGAAAGTATGGTGTATAAGTACATTATGCGTATGTACTTTTTTAATTGAAACCAATCATATATGGTTAGTGCTGTAATTAATTATGTAATTGTTCATTTCATTCAACTTTTAAGTAACTGTAAGTATTTTTTTGCATTAATTTGAACCATATGATCTTAAACGGAATTCTTATTCTTTAATTTTGAGCAATAGAAAAGGAATTATACGATTAGATATTTGAACAAAACAATGCAAATGGCTTTAATTATAGGAAAACATTGTCATATGTTGTTGAAAAGTAAGCAGAAAATATTAAAAAAAAATCGGCAGCAACCAGAAAAAAATTGTTAGAATATTAACCCTTTGCGGTCGTATGTCTACTCTCAGCCACCATTGAAAAAAGGTGCATCATTTTAACATTTTATTTATTCCTTTTTTTAAAATTTTAATTGTTAAAAACATCATGAGAAAGTTAAAATGATACAGATTTACTTTTAAGGGAAACTCAACTTAAAGAAGTTGCATGTATTTATTTTTTGGTGTAATAAAAAGGTCCATGTATAAGGTGAATAATTATGCATCGAATTACTTTTCCGACCTCAAAGGGTTAAATTGTATCATTGAAAAGACAATACTTTAAATTTTAATAAGATGCAAAAAATATTTTTTGGTCTGCAGTATTTCAGAAGTTATGGTGGAACAACTTCAAAATATAGCTTAATACATTCTATAAATTCTGGCACAGAGGTAGCACGTCTTCCTCGTGTTCTGGGAGTCCCGGGTTCGAGTCTCGGTTCGGGCATGGTTGTTATTCTGTGTGCTATCTGTTAAATGTGTGAATGTGCCCCCCCCCTGTAAAAAGGGGTTGTGCAAGCGAATGTGGTGAGTGTGTAGCAAAGTCGTACTCTTGGCCCTAGTTGGCGCTACTCAAATACAAGAGACGCTTCATTCGGCTTAAAACTGCTGCTGGGCACAGCAGCGGGATTGTCCATGACAAGTGCCATTTGACACAACAACATAAATTTTATAATTAAAATTCCAAAACAAATTTCTGAGATGCCTATTCGCACTCTCCATTGTGTATATGTTCCAAATTTGGTAGCTTTAGGTTAAATAATCTATCTGCAAAGAATCAAATTATATGTCATTACCCGTTGTAGATATACTAATATACAATCTATCAATATGTATGAAAATTTCATTTCTTTTTTTATATATTGTTACAGGGGATTCCTCCACTAAGTCCGTAAAGTTAACGGGTTCGCTTGTAGTGGGTGTATACACAGTCAATAGGTCTCTGTAACAAATGACGACTTTATTAATACGAAATCACGGATATACAGACAGCAAATACACAGGCAACAACACACTACCACCAGTTCGGTCGCATGGTTTCTTATAGTTCCCGATATATGGCAGAGCAGGTTCTGAAACAGTATCAGGCATATCTCTGCTTTTGTTGACTTTGTATCCAAAACTGTGGAAGATTCCAATATTATCTATTTTGTCGCGAAAGTTAACAAATTCATCGCCAAGTCACCAATATGTCGCCAAGATCACTGAATCGGCATCCATCAGAGCTAATCGTAATACTGTCTTTTCAGTGATTGAACACCGTGATGGAAAGCACGATTACAGGTTTGGAACAATATTTTTCTTCTGAATAATTGCAAATTCTTTGCCAAGTTTTAACTCCCGGTTTCACACACTGATTATCGGCACTTCTTATTAAATAACTTCGAGGTTATTACTGGAATGATGGTTTAAATTAAAGCTGTATTTTGAAATTATATCATAGTTATTGGATGATGAATCTCATAATTTTTAAATTGAATTAGATTACGAAGGGAGATATCTGAACAACCAATGATCTCTTTAAACTTCTTTTAAAATGTATCCTCTAGAGAACATTTGACCACGACAGATTTAACGGACGTATGACCCGTTGAAAAGCAGATTCTTGGTGAAATTGATAAAATGGAAATTTACTTTAGCCATAGATACCATTTTAATACTTAAACATAGATTTTCTAAAACGAATTTCATTTTAATCTTCGGCAGTGTTCAAACTTTTAACCATTTAACTGTTTTACTCGTATGCCGTACGTGCACCAATTTACCTAATTTTGATTACCAAAAATTGTAAACGAAACAATAAACCATTCATAATGATTATAATTCAATAGTAAAAGGACTTCGAATACTTATATAAGTCAAGTATTCGATGGATATTCATTTGAATCAGAATAAGAAAGTATTCCCAAAATAGAAAGTGCCATCTTATTGGATAGTCAAGAAAATAAAACAGTTAAGTGGTTAAATAATTTGGATATGTTGATGGCAGAGACTTGCACTTATTGGTAGTGATGATACCTTACATCTAAATTTGAATATATAAATAGAATATATATATTACAATTTTTGATTGTAGATAAAAGTCAATTTAAAGTGATTTGAAATTTCAAATTTCAAATATTCTAATCGCTTAGAATCAAAAACCATACTGTTCTATTCATGTCTTGAGATTATTTTTTCGACGATTCTATCTCACTAAGGACTGAGAATGGAGGGATATACGCATTTCCGGAATTTATTTTATTGTCTAATTGTATACATCTCTTCTTTCATCTTCCCACTCACCCCTATTTTGTCGAAATAAATCCACCCTAACGCATGAGCAAAAGCTCAGAGGGTTTTAGAATCCATTGGAAAACAATATGATGACAATTATAATGACGATACATTCTGACCAAAAGTATATTTACTTCAAACGTGGGGAAATTAAGGTTAGTTTGACGAAGTCAAGCTAATAGGTGGATGTGCTTCAAAATATTTAGGAGTTGTTCTTAATTTTGGTATGTGTTTTGATTTCATATTCTAATGGTTGAGATTTATATCTTGTGGATTTTTGTTGTTTGGTTTGAGTAATTTTCTGTATTTCTATTTAGATGCAATTTTTTTTGGAATAATTTAACTGTTATTGTATGATTTTAAATCTTGGTATATATTTTGATGATTTAGTTTTAGGTTTTATGGTCTTCTGTTGTTTGGTTTATACAATCTGCTGTCAACCTATATAGATACGAAAATTTGTTCTTGTGAAATTGTATTTCTGTAATACTAATTTATTTCCAAAACCTCAATTTACTGGGATTTTCGGGTCACGAGAGGTCAATGTTTTGCCGAAATAACAAACCCCTCACAGACAAATTCCCTAGTTTGGATCCCTGTCTGAGGGTGACCCTTCAAAAAGTTTTTAGGCTGGATGCATCATATTTTTTCCTTTTTGTATGTGCTTTAAAATTAATTTTTATTGCTGATTTGGAAAACAATACATCACTTTAATCTTGACACCCATTCAATAAATTTTCGATTTTCAAAGTTTTGTAAATTTGTACTCGTTGCATATTTTGCTGGTACAATTATTGTATTAATATAAAATGAAAATGAATTGCTTGTCCTAGAAATAAAAAAAAATTGTTATGATTTCAATGTTAAGTGTTTAGACGAATAAAAATCGTCAGTTTATGAACAATAGAATAAATAAAAATAAACGCATTTAAAATCACATACAAATTCTATTCTTCTACAGAAACAGTAAAAATATCTGGAATAATAAAAGGATTAAATTAGAAAAATAGAATTATTTCTTTCAGCTCAGAAATTATTCGTCATTATTAGAGCTATTTATTATTTAATAATTTTTATGCCCTTGAACATTATGCTTTGGAGTCAAAAGCCTTTTTTAAAAACTGTAAACAGGCAATAAGATGAATTTTCAGCGATTCTTTTATTTCTGCTGTTTAAATAATCTGTTTCATTTTTTGAAATAAATTTTGGAAAACGAAATATCAAAAGTCAATATAATTTATCTAAAGAGACATCTAAATGTGTAATAAGAAATATTTATTTCTTTCTTTTATTATCTAAACCTATGATATTCCATTATTATTTTTATTTATTTATTTGATATTCTATTATCATTAATATCAGTTGGCTGGGAGACTATTTACTAAATTTTAACTAAAAGAATTTGACGAATATTTATTTAGATGATTGGATGTTCGATTCAAATAAACATGAGATTAAAAAAATGGGGATGATGAATACAGTAATTAAAGAACAGCAGCTGTAGAGGACAAAATACATTTAAAATTCTTCGAATTAAAAAGAAACGAAATCTCTTGTTCTGCCATTAGAGCTGATTTATGCATTATAAGAGTATTGTAGTTAAGGAAAGAAAATAGTACTTGTGCTTATGTTATTTTAAAACTAAATATTTTTTTGTGAATATCTTGAATTTTATTGAACAAATAAATTATTCATTCTTTTTAGGTATTACATTTCAATTTATTCGTAAAATGCTTAAATAAGCATTTTTTTTACTCTAAAATATTAGTTAATATATAGTTATAAATTTCTAAATTATAACCATATTTTGCTATTTTTTAACAAATTTTTTTGAATTATTTTATGTTTAGAGAAACAACATCACTGTTATTCTTATGTTTAAATAATCATAATCAAAGACAATTCTTTTAGAAGTTCTTCTCATAACAAAATTTAAACTACCGTAGTTGAAAAATTTTGTTTTTTCTATTCTCCTGAAATTCAACACTAACCACTTGACATACGAATTTATTTAACTTTCTAATAAGATAACATCCTATTTTGATAATTTATTGTTAATATTATTTTTAAATAATATTTGGAGCATTTGGGATACCAAATCGTTTCATATTGATTTTTTTGTATTAAATACTTAATTCTGTGACTTAATTGCAGACTTGAAAATAAAAATTCAGTAATTCGATGTGCATGTCAGACACGTCATTGCATGCGAAGTGGTTAATAAAACAGAACGATCTTTAAAGAGTGGAGCAATAGTTTCAATCCATAATGCCATCTTTGTCGTACCATCACTTTTTAAAATGCACAAAGGTTTCATAATAAATGGAAAATACATCTTCTTTCTCTTCGCCATGACATGGTGTCCTTTTCTCTATTAACAGATTCCTTTGTTTATAAAAGGTCACGGTAGCCTGGTTGTAAAGTCTGAACTTCGGAACTGAAGGGTTTTATGTTTGAGACTCGATTCCACCGAAGAACCACCGTTTAAGTTGCTCTAGTGTACGATAAATCCATAGGGACCAAATGAACATCCTCTGGTGTGTTGTGGAAGTTTGGAGAGGGTGCCAGCTCAGGTGCCGTCCTCATCATCTTACAGTGGTTCAAAATTACGAGGTTCCATCCGAAATAGCTCTAATGTTGCTTTAAAACGGGACGCTAATATAATAAAATAAAGTAAGGAATAATAAAGATTAAAATGCAATCAGCCATGAATATTTCAATGTATTATGTCAAAGCATCATTTCTTGAACGGCCAAGCACCACACGCTCATGCAAGTTAAATTATGTTTTTATTCTTTTTATTTGTTTCCTTGAATGAGTCCCTTTAGTATTGAAAATGATCAAAAAATCTTTGCCTCGCATTTATTGTTAAAAAAAATATCACATTTCCTATTTATATCATTTCATATAATCACGTGCTCAAAATGACATTTTTCTAGGTTTTATTTGCTGTAGTCATTAACTTATTTTTTTTACTATCTATTTAATTATTATCATCATTATCTCGTTGCCACACGAGGAAGAATTTCTTCCATTATGAGATCCATCTCCTGGTTATTGCACATATTTCAAGGATATATTGTTGTTGTTATTAGTGGCATTTGCCATGGGCAAGCTTCGCCGATGTATCAGCGAGTTTTAAGCCGAAAGAAGCGTCTCTTGTTTTTGAAGTAGCGCCAACTAGGGCTAAGAGTACGACTTAGCTACACACTCATCACATTCACTTGCAAAGTCCCTTTTTACAGGGGTGCACATTCATATACCTTACAGATAGAACAAAGAAGAACAACCATGCCCAAACCTAGATTCGAACCCGGGTTGCCCCATCAATGAGATGTAAGTTTTACTAATAAATTCAAATTTAAAATAAAAATATGTTATTTTCTTAATTTAACAACTTTATAGCAATTGAATAATGGGTTGCAATAAAAATTTAGATTCAAAAATATTGATAGTAACGTCTTTCTTGCATTTGATTCCCTAATATTTGTTTCATTTTATTAAATCCAGTTTTTGTATTTCTTTTTGCCATCTGAATTATTATATAAAGATTTGGTGTATATTTAATTCATCATTCAAACAAATAATTTAATATTGCAGTATTAAGGTCTATTTATTATTTGCATTAGCTTTTTAGAATCTTTCTTCTTCCTGTGAATAGAAAATTTGAAAATTGAAATGAAAAATTTCATCATAAATCCCACATTTCTTTCCTAATTTTCATTACCTCATGAGAAGACACTTTGCCAAAAAACATCACTTCTCCCTTGAAATTAAAGAAATGACGATAAAGATCGCTTTAAATATATTATTTGAAGAGATGCTTTTATTTTTCTTTATTTGAAAAGAACACATTTTTATCAAAATATTTCCAGCCGTGAGCCTTTTTCCTCCCTCCGCCACTGTTTACACTGAAAATTATATCGGATCAGCAAATCTCCAGAGCCTTTACAACTGTGTCTCTCTCAGAAGACGCAGAAGTTTCGAAGACTGTTATCTGTAATGTAATTTGGACGAAAGCAGTTTATATCTTATTTCTTTCTACCTATTCCTTAGAAACAACAGATGTTGGGCACTACCATCGCAAGAGATTTAATTTGAAATACTTCCTTATTCTCAGACACAATTCAGAAGGAATATATAATTTTCTTTATGAAGATTAGATATCGTATTTTATCGAATGCTCATTAGTGTTTCAAATTAGTAACGTCAGTCATTTAATATCCATTCATACAGCATTAGTGTGATAAAACAACTGTCATTGTGATCACACAATATGTTTGTGATGCTACTGTTGTTGGTAGGCACCGCACTCTCTGTGTGAGAAATAAGGAACGTAAAAATGTTTTTTTCTTCCAATTGATATTCCAAAAATATTATCTGCATAACGTATTCACAGTGGGAAAAAGTTTTTCTGCATAAACGTACGACCATTTAAGTGTTAAAAGTAATTGATTAGCATCTTAAATTTATGTAAGTGAAGATATCCTAGGTTAGTTATCGATTCCTCATCAGCGATTCAAATCAATAACATTTGACATCAACACTTTAATGTCCACTCATATAACATATGTATGATAGCTGGAACAATTATCAGTGTCTGATCACACAATATGTTTGTGATGCTTGTACTGAATGTTATTAATCGTAACCACACTCTCTATGTGACGGCTAAGGAACATAAATAAGTATTTTTTTCAATTATTACTTCAAAAATATTACTGACTTCAGGCAATGTTTGACTGCATGAACGTACGACCATTAAAGTGTTGATCATTGATCAGCATCTTAAATCAATGTAAGTGAAGATATCCTAGGTTAGTTATCGATTGCTCATCAGTGCTTCAAATCAATATCATTTGTTTTTAACACGTTATTGTCCAATCATATAACGTGTGTGTTAGCTAGAACAACTGTCAGTGTCTGATCACACAATATGTTTGTGATGCTACTGTCGAATGTTATTGGCCGGTACCATACTATTTGAGTGAGGACCAATAAAATAAACAAGATTTTTTCAATTAATACTTCAACAATATTACTGGTTTCTGGCAATGTTTGACTACATAAACATACGACCATTGAAGTGTTAAAAGTTGTTGATCAACATCTTAAGTATATGTAAGAGAAGATATCCTAGGTTAGTTATCGAGTGATTATCAATGTTTTAAATCAATATCATTTGTCATAAACACTTTAATTTATATGTGTGTGATAGTCAGAACAACTATCAGTGTCTGATGACACAATATGTTTGTGATGCTACTGCTGAATGTTTTTGACCAGTACCATACTCTCTGTGTGAGGACTAAGGAACGTAAACAAGATTTTTTCAGTTAATACTTCAAAAATATTACTGGTTTCTGGCGATGTTTGACTGCATAAACGTACAGCCATTAAGGTGCTAAAAGTCATTGATCAGCATTTTAAATATATGTAAGAGAAGACATCCTAGGTTGGTTATCGGAAGCTGATCAGTGCTTTAAATTAATAACATTAGTCTTTAACACATGCTATATTCACTCCTATAACACATCTGTTATAGCTAGAGCAACTGTCAGTGTCTTATAACACAGTGCAAACTCAAGTTAATTTCTTCAAAAATATTGCTGGTTTCTTGCGATTTTTGAACTGAAAAAAGTCATTGATGAATTTCTTAAATCTGCGTTAGGGGAAAAAATTGTGGTAAATGCATGGCCAATAGACCATCTTTAAATCTTGACGTGTGATACTTATAAAGATGAACCTTTTAATTTGTTGGAATTAGTTCCCTTTCCTAACTCCATATGGCAGCGCATTCCGATTGTCTTGAAAGCTATGCAGAGAGAAGATTTGTTTTCTTGGAAGTCAAGCATAGCAGATATTCACGTGAAATTTGATCGAAGAGTAGTTGGCGAGGAATATCAGAACAAATTTATTTTAAAGATCACGAAGAAACTCAGCAAGTTTTTTCTGAAATTAGTAGTTTATGAAGAAAATAATTTTTATTGTGTTTGAGAAATATTCGTAACAGTGACATGGAATTGCTTATCGGGAATTGTAGAAAAATATGGAGTGCCTCAATTTGAATAAAGGGGTAATTAATCAGGAAAACCGTTTCCTATTTTTTCTTGAATAGAATCTTCTATTTTTTGTAAACAGGAGCACAGTGCATGTGCTCACGAAAAGAGCAGACATATTTCGTTCGGGAAATGCCCCCTCTATTCAACATAATTATTTGACATTGCAAATTAAAAATGGAGTTACGAAAATTTAGACATCAAATACTCAATTGTACGATTATAATTATATGCTAATGTCCATATTTACTGCATTAAACCGTTTATGAGAAAGAAGAATTTTTTCCTTCTGTAAATTGTTGATGTCAATGGATAAGCAGAGGGGGGGGGGGGAGAGATGGAAAGGCACGTGACTCCCAGAGGTTGAAAGCAGAGGGGAATTTCTTTTGTTTGCGATGTCATCTGTCATAATAGTGGAGATTCCTATTGTTGTATCAACAGGTTGTTGGGTCATCTATGTTAAGATAGCAGCAAAAATTCTCAATCAGTGTAGAATTTGATGGAAATAAAACACACCTATATTTAGTTTATATCTCGTTGTTTGGACACATTGTTCACCATGTGAATCCTCCGTGATTCAAACCCCCTATCTTATTAAATATCATCTTCCTTCCAACAATTAAAAGGTATAAAAGAAGTAATTAATTAGATAGTGGTTCCAATCAAATATAGATCCCGGAAAGGAACCTTTAAAGTAATAAAAGGGAATGATTTGTAGCAAGATTCATGACCTTATAACAAAAAAATTATTTAGGCTAGTTGTAAATAAGTATTAGCAATCAGGTGCATCGGTACATCTATTTTTAAAATTATATTTTTGGTTTTATATATTTTAAATAATTTATTATAAAAATAATGTAATAGATTTTCATATAATGTTGAGCTAGATTTTATTTGGTTAAACAGGAAACTAAAATAGAAACAAACAATATTCTTGATAAATTATGAAAATCTGGAAACTATCTTTTTATACCTTTCCTTAAATTTGGAAAGAGATGTTAAGAAATTGCACACATTTTCTGCCTTTTCTATAGGCAATCCTGAAAAATGGATAGAGATAATTTTTTTTGTCGATATTTTAGAATTGGCATAGTAAAGATTCAGTGTTCAAACAAGTCTAAATTCACAATTTTTTTGAATAAATAAAAGAACAAAAATAATTTGAATGGTATCACATATTTGAAACTACACAAAATGGGGTTGATAAAACGTGAGCTCAAAAAATGTCAAGTTTTATACTTTTTTGAAAAAAGAGTATATTTTGGATATTGAACTTTTGTAATACTGTCTTTTTATTTCTTTTAACTGAAAATCATTAATAAAAATATCTTTGAAATAGAGATTCAATCCACCAAATATGATCTTATTTGATAAAAACTCTTTCAGCATTTGCACGAATATCAAGACTAAATTTCTTGATCTTTGGAAACTAAACACAAAAGATAAATATAGTTTGCAGTAACATTAGATAATATTTGTTAATATTTATTATTAAATAAATTTCTGTTTCTCTTATGCCCTAAAACTCCCGGAGTGAAATAGAAGTGAAAATAGTTTCATAACACGATTCTTTCCTACCATTTAACCAGTTATGAAATTTTCTTATAAACATGAAACATGAAACTAAAGTTTATAAAAAATTATTTCTACTGAAAATTAGGAAAATATTAAAAAATCATTTTATAACCAATGATTATTTTTGATTAATGAAAAGAAAGTAATTCTGAAAGTTGTAGAAATAAGTATATTGCTTGGTGTAAATTGAAAAATTAAAGCAATCTTTTTTGAATGTTTGAAATTTTTTTTCAGCAATTTTTTAATGTATTTCCAAAAATTGTTTGAAAATTTATATTAATTTTTTAATACTTCCAGCACAAAATACAATTTATAAAAGATATTTCGATAACATTTTTTTCTCAGAATCCTTTAAACCGTGAATGTAAGTTTTGTGAATTTAACTTTAACTAATTTATTTCAACAACATTAAAACTTTTATGAAAAAAGCAAAGTTTCAAAAATCTTATTTTTAGACTAAATAACGACAATGAAATATTTTACTAAATTTCTTGTTATTATTGACTTTTTAGGAAGAAGGGGGAGTAAAATTCGAGAAGTTACTATGCAAGATCTGTTTGTTGTCGTTGTATCTAATGGCACTTGTCATAGACAAGACCGCTGACAAAATCAGAGATTTTAAACCGAGAAAGCGTCTCTCTTGTTTTTCAGAGCGCCTAATAAGGAAAAGAGTAGTCTTAGCGGGAAAAATATCACTTATTAACTAATGACGTCCTTTTTCCGGAGAGGACTTCACTCACAGGTCGTAATTTAGAGCTGAATCAAAGAAAGTCCTCTTTGAACCAGCACCCTCAGTGGTATTACTCTTGACATGGAGGACTTAGTGACCACACGCACGCACGCACGCACGCACGCACGCACGCACGCACGCACGCACGCACG
>JAOUZG010040071.1:2422973-2438311 GCA_026289955.1 Argiope argentata | reverse complement strand
GGATGCGAATCCACCGTCCTACCAACCAGGCTATTCCGTTTTGGAGATTTATTTGTAAAAAGTATAGCGCAAATAATAAGGGGCATTAAAATCATAGAAAGTATTTTCTGAATAATTGTTTATAAAAACAATATAAGAGACTTAGAAATGCTTAGACTAAAGAAATATCGTTGAGTTTTCAGAATAGATAAGATTTATACGAAGTGAAAGTATTTAGCGAAATGACATAAAAAATATGAATAGGAAAATTTTAATTCACAGATGAAAACACTCATTTAGTTTTAGTCTACGATGCAGGAAATAAATAAATTTTAAAATTTTCAAGTAATAAGTACAGTCTCAGACATTTTGTTACAAAATGTGCGTCTTGTTAGATTAAACTATCCCCGCTTACATTTCCCAACTATTCGCGTAGCACGGTGCTCAGTGGAGAGCAACTCATTGATTTATTCGTCCTTTTGTGTTTGAAATCAATCAATGTCACGGATAATTTGTGAAATGGACCGGGAGAGCGAAAATCATTCCTTGGGGAATGTGGGGAAGATGTACCGCGTCTGTTGCATTGAAACTGCTTTTCCTTCGAGAGTAGTGATTTGCACACCGGACTTTGAATAATGACAGATAATTGCAGAGCTTTCCAAAACAGGAAGCATATGAGCTTGTCGCGGTGAAACCTGTTACTTTGTGAGTGTGACCAAACATCGATGGTTTCATATCGTGAATCTCGAAATATATGTATAGAAACTTGTACAGTGATATAGCCAAATTTTTTGAAAAAGTACGATAAACTCAGCTGGTTTTAATTGGACATAGTTATACTTTTAAGATTTAATCATTATTTAGTGCAGTTAAATTTATTATTTTAAATGAAACTTTACATTAAGCAGTTATGCATTTAAGAATAAATCATTATTTTGTGGACTTTAATTTAATCATTTAAATGATATTTTACATAAGATATTTTTACATTTAATACTAAGCTAACCTGACAAGTTATAAGTCGGTTTAGTCGTATTAATGTCCCGTTTTAAAGCTTGCCCAGGGCTATTTTGGATCGACCGTAATTTTCAGACGACGAGGACAGCACCTGGGTTGGCATTACCCTTTGGAGGATTATCGGATAGCGCAAGGCCCAAACACCCAATCTTATGGTTAGTAGCCGAGTAACATATCCGTTGGGCCAAAAGTGCACTTCTGTCCGAGGGATGTTATCTGGCTTATATGTATAGCAATCACCACAGAGTATCTCCCCAGTGAGTTTGACTGTACGATACTTATGTGAAGTGTTGGTGGTGATAACAATTGTCGTATTTAATGCGCGTCTAAAGCTTTGAGTCGCCGATAGAGGGCGCCACGACAATTGAGCGAAGCTATGTGTGAAGGTTGCGTTTAATCCAAGGTCGGTCGCCGTGTTACCATTTTTGGATGATTTTGTGGATCGTGCTAGACCTGAACTCCGAATCTTATGGTTAGAAGCCGAGTATCATATCGATCGAGCAAAAGGGACCCTTCAGCTCGAAGGATATTAATTGGCTTATAAGCAATCACCACAACCCTCTCCTAATTTCTACACTACACCGGCAGACAGAAGCTTAGCCCCGACCGATTTGAGGTGCACCAAGCCAGCTTACACGACGGTTCTTCAGTGAAGGCGGGTATCAAACCGAAAACCCCCTGGTTCTAAAGCCAAGACCTTATCACCAGGCCACCGCAGAACGTTCTATTTATATAGTAAAAATTAATTTCTCATCATCTTCGAGTGCTATATTAACGCTGCATCTCAAAGTTTTTAGTTACGTTTTATAAAAATAGCTGGATTTTAAGATGTAAGCACCAGCCTCGATTCTAAATTACATGATTAAACTCATTTAGAGTATTTTGGAATTTAGAAATATTTTTTGTTTGAATAATCACTTCTATTAATTAGTTTAGATATTGCCTTTGTTTTGAATTGTTGTTTACAGACATTTTGAAACCGTCCAGACAACACTGTAAAAAAATCTAAGGCTGAATTCGATTTTTGACTCTGTCATTTTAGGTTAATTACTTTTTAGCTGTAAAGCGTCGCAATATCTCTTGCTGACTTAGAAAAGACGCGACAGTATTCGTTGCAGTGACTTTGTTTTTATGTTGTGAAATGTCAAAATTAATAAAGGACGAATGAACAGTTTTAGTTCCATTTCTTATGTCAGATATGACATTTGATATATAAAATATATTAGATAAAATATTTTAAATGAAAGAAACTTTGATCCGAATTTTAAATTTTTTTCTTTCTGATTCTGTTCCATTTTTCTATGTGCCGGCTGTGATATAATTCCCCAAATGAAGATTACATCTTCATCATTTTGTATGTTTATAGTTCAAAAAGCAAAACAATTTTGAAATTTCAAAATTATTCATTATAATTGAGCAGCTTTGGAAAGCATTATGCCAGTACATATATATGGGAGTCAAAATATCTTTAATATATTTTTTATAAAAAAATGGTACCAAATTTGAGTTATGCTTCTATTTAAAGAAATTATATATATTATCGAGACACATTTGAATATGTTAAATACGTATCATTAATATTTCCACTTGAAAAGATACAGACGATTTTCCGGCAGATTCTTTCTGCCTCTGGTTGAGTCATGTGTTGATACTTTAGGCCATTAATATTTTCCTTTCCTGTGAGAATTAATTCATGAATAGTTTTGCTACTTTGCACTAGTCTATGTGCAATACTTAGATTAGTTGTTGTTAAAAGAAGGCAAAAATAAATAATCAAAACGGACTATAGATTTTTTTTTAAGTTCTAGGTGTTAACAAAGCGGAAAGCAACTTTCTATTTTTTTTAGCAAAATCCTCTATGTATGTAGAGACCTTTGATTTCATGAAAAATTGAATAGTTTTTTTAATTCTTACCAAAGCTCCAGAAGTCCGGATTTACTTTTTCTCAGAAATTTCAACGTATTCTATGCTAGATGTGTGAAAATTATTTATATTAAATTATAAAAATTGTTAAATCTATATTTTATTATTTTTTATTCCTTACGATTTTTTAAAGATTTAATAAAAGCTAGCTGTCTTAAGCGACAAGGTTTTTGTTCTATATTAGTGATTTTTAAAGCTGTTAAATCATTAATAGAGATTGCGTTTTTAAAATTTCGTCTATTTATATTGCAGCAAAAAGAAAGAATTGTATAAAAGCTGAGTTCTGATCAGTTCTTCATTCTGTTCTCCAGCGAGTTGCTTGGTGCTAATAAACGCAATTGTTTCTAATTATCCGTGTCTTTAATTCAGCCATCGTGACAATATACAATGAATAAATAAAGAAATTTAATTAAATAAATGCACAACAAATTTTACATTATTCTGCAGCATTACAATACAACATTAAAATTTTCAATAAAATGTAACATTATTATTAAAATTTTCTAACTAAAATAATGTATATTGTTGAAAAAAAGAGGAAGTCAAAATCCTACTTCGAAGCTAATCTCCTAAGAAAGCAATTATATTAAACTTACTTTCAATATCCGCATAAAAATGAGCGATTGAATGCTATTGAACGTGTTTTAGCAAAGTATAAAAAATATAGTTACAGTTGCTTTTGACTGCCACGTTTGGTGTTTCTTTAATAGTTAAATTAAGGGCGAATAAATCGAAAATTAGATTTTCTATTTTTCTTAAGGGATCCTTTTCAAAGGTTCATTTTACAAGAAGCATTTTCAATAAAAGGACTTTAAAGGAATTTTAGAATTTAAATTTTGCAATTTTTCAAGCAAATTGAATTGAAACGGTGAAGAATTTTTTTCTGTAATAACAGTTTCGAAAGTTATAGAGGGAAAAAGTCAAAAACTAGTTATATATATACACACACACACACACACTGAAGTGGCAAAAGTCATGGGATGACTGTTAATATCGTGTCGGTTCTCCTTTTGCCCAGCGAAGTGCAAGAACTCGACATGTTATGGAGTCCACAAGTCGTTGGAAGTCCTCTGCATGAATATTGAGCCATGCTGTCTGTATAGACGTCCATAATTGTGAAAGTGTGGATTGTGCAAGAGTTTGGGCACGAACGGACCTTTCGATAATGTCCCATAAATGGTCGATAGAATTCATATCTGGGATCTAGGTGACCAGATCATGCACTGGAATTGTCCGGAATGTTCTTCAAACCTATCGCGAACAGTTCTGGCCCGGTGACATGGCGCATTGTCATCCATAAAAATCCCATCGTTGTGTGGGTACGTGAAGTCCATGAATAGCTGTAAGTGATCTGCAAGCAGCTGAACATAACAATTTCCAGTCAATGATCGGTTCAGTTGCACCAGAGGACCGAGTCCATGCCATGTAAAAACAGCCCACACCATTATGCCGCCGCTACCAGCTTGAACAGTGCCTTGCTGACAGTTTGGGTCCATGGCTTCGTGGGGTTTGCGCCACACTCGAACTCTACCATCAGCTCGTATCAACTGAAATCGTGACTCATCTGACCACGCCACGGTTTTCCACTGGTTTAGGGACCAGTCGATATGTAAGCGATGTCGTGCTGTCAGTAAAGACACTCGAGTCGGTCTTCTGCTGTCATAGCCCAAGGAAGACAAATACCGCCACACAGTTCTATCGGACACGTCCCTCATACGTCCCACATTGATTCCTGCAGTTATTTGAAGAAGTGTTGCGTGTCTATTAACATTGACCATTCTACACAGGCGTCGGCTGTCTCGGTCGTTAAGTGCAGGTGGTCGCCTACTGCGCTGTCCATGATGGGATGTGACGCCTGAAATTTTATACTCTCGGCACACTCTTGATACTGTGGATTTCGGAATGTTGAATTCACTAACGATATCCGCAATGGAATGACCCATGCGTGTAGCTCCAGCTAACATTCCACTTTCAAAGTCTGTTAATTCTCGTCGTGCCGCCATAAATTACGAAAAACCTGTTCACATGAATAACTTGAACACAAATGAAAGCTCTGGAAAACGAACTGCACATTTATACTTTTTCACTCCGATACTACTGCCATCTGTATATTTGCATATTGCTATCCCATGACTTTTGTCACTTCAGTATATATATATATATATATATAATGAAGTGTCCCCACACACATATGCGTACATATACTCATACCCAAAGTATGTATGCAATTAAGCCTGTAGAGTGTCGACTCAAATACACACAAAATATATGCAAAAGTGAGTGTGGACACACACACGCGCGCGCGCGCGAGCGTGCAGAATATATAAAATGAAGAAATTAAGGCCCATGGAGTGTGTACACAAGCACCCACAAAGTATACATAAAAGTAAATCCCGTGGAGGATCGACAATAACACTAACAAAGTATATTTAAAAGTAAGGTTTTGAGAAACACTCACAAACGCGCGAGCACACACTTACACACATAATGTATATATAAAAGTAACGGCCATGGAGTATCGACACACGCATTCATGCACGCACGCACAGCGATTATCCTAGCTAGACAACCCCTACTAGATATTGCTTTTTAATTCTTTTATCAGTGAAATGATAAATTCCAAAAATATCGAAACATAATCTATCATCATATTGAGGTAGAGTATTAATTGCATCTAAAATAATTAATTATAATAATGCGTTGTTAATGATCATTAATTTAATAAATAATCCCTCTGAAAATTCTGAATAAATGGAGAGATCTACATTTAAAATTTCTGAGAATTCTCTATTTCATTGGAGTAATTGAATTTATTCGCAAGAATCTCCTTCTTTATATCATCACAATTCCTGAACTGAGCATTCTTTGATCCATAAAATTCACTCTTAAGAACCATTTCTCTGGACGCCAATTTGATTTGATGGCAATAGAAACAAGCAAACTTTCATTAAATTAAATTGGAGAAATAAAAACAGTTTCTGCTCCCTGTAGTCCTAGCGTTTGCTGTTCTAGTGTGGAAGTTAATATGTAGATGCAAACGCTCGGGGAATCTTCTTCATATTAATTAAATAGCACTAATTGCGGAACAATGCAATGGAAAGATAAACTGCCGGAAAATAAGCCGGAAGTCCCTAATTTCTCTCGAGATCACTGATTAGGTATTACAATTTAAATTAATTAAACACCAAAGATGAAATAAATGGGTACAAACAGAAACGAACAGGACAACATTAATGCAATTCATTAATCTTTCTTTAATTAATAATTGCATTTCCGAGTCAACAAAGCTTTTCTAAAGAATTAATTTCAATACCTTCCAAATGCATGAATGTAATAATTCTGCTTGTTTGAGCAGTTTATTTTGGAAAAACAAATTCGCATTCATTTAGAGAACATATTTTGACATATTAATAATATTAATAGAATTTCAAAAGTAAAAAAAAAAGAGCTTTCACCGATACTTACTAAGTGCTTTAAGTTTACGCGTTTTAACATCTAATTTTATAGCGACATTAGAGATATTTTGGGAAGAACCTCTTAATTTTAAATCACTGTCAGATGACAAGGACAGCATCTGAACTAGCACCCGTTCTCCAAATTTCGCCACCCCAAAAGGGGGAGGAAATTTGTCCCGGACCCCCATCTGGTTTCAAAATCAAGGTCTTATCACTAGGCCACCATAGTCTAACTCGCTTTTAAAAATTTTGTATCACAGATTTAGAATATATGTTACCGTTAAAGTATGAAATCCGTTATTTTATAGTATACATAGTTATTCCATTCAATAACATCGAGTATCTTGCATTTCATGGTTTATGATCTCTTGTATTTCATGGTTTAACTAGTTATTTCATAGAACAACGATCTGCAGCCCGTTAAAGTGTAAAAAAAGGGAGAAAATCTGTTAATTGTGTTTTAATGAAATTATTGTTCAAAGAGAAAGAGAAAAGTCTAAAAAATGTTTAGAAATTCAAGCAAAAAATATGAAATTAATGTCGGATAAATCTCATTCTGAAGCCTCTGTGGGGTTTATCGTCCGTATCCCAGTGCCTGAAGTTGACCGAAGAAAAGGTGATGCCAAATCTATTTTAGCTATAATCATAAAAATAAGCGAAGAAGGATTTTTTCAATTGGGCAAAAGAAACGTCCGCATAAAACAATTATATTCCCCATCCCAGTTCAGTGTCTGCGAACAAAAATTAATTAAAATCGAAGAAGTACTGAATGTTGAAATCTCGCTCCGGTCGGTTGCTACAGCTCAAAGTTTAGATACTGGTCAGGGATTTAAAAAAATGTTTGTGGAAAACTCAATGTGTCAACAAAAAAAGTTTTTGTTTTAGAAATAATGTTCTTTGTAATTCCAAGTGCCATTTTAGTAACAAATGATTTCATGGTACGTTTCCATAAATACCATTTATACGCTGCATAAATTCTTTCTTACTTTAGTTATACACTTTACACTTCTTCTTTTACACTTTAACTGTCTCTCATTAGTTAATTTATAGAATACCTAGTTATTTCATAGAATAACTAGTTAGAGTGTCAAATTAATTACATATTACACACTTTAACGGACACGATCAGTTTTTTTATGGAATAACTAGGAATTCTATAAATTAACTGCATTATATTCTTTAACGGTAACATATATACTTAAATGTATCATTTAGAAGCCACTATGGAATATACAGGGTGTCCAAAAAGTTCCCGTACTGATGGTTTGTGAATTTATTTTACAAAAACAATAGGTTTAAAAAGAATTATTTTTATGCAAATGATAAAAAGAACTTTTAACATAAATTAAGAAAAAAAAATACTGAACTTACATTTGTAATAAATGTTCAAAATGTCCATCCCTTTCTTGGAGACAAAGCTGAACTCGTTTGCGCATGTTTTTCGAAACGCGTTTTAACATGCTAGGAGTGATTTCTTGTATCCTTTGGGTAATTGCGATTTTCAAAACATCTATTGTTTGAGGATCACCTTCATAAACTTTGTACTTTAAATATCCCCACAAAAAAAAGTCTGGGATGGTCAGATCAGGGGATCGAGGTGGCCAAAGATTTTTTGAGATAAGTCGATCTCCGAAAAATGCTTCAAGCATGGCCATGGTTTCATTACCCGTATGGCAAAATTTAATATACTAGAAAAAAAATCATGGAAAATGATTTTTTAAATTTGGAGTACGGGAACTTTTTGGACTGTATATTGTATTGTATATTTGTATGGGTGGCATGATTTGTATAGTGATAAATTAATTAGAAAGTAATCATAGTTGGATTGCCATGTTTGACAATTCCCGTCACACACTGCGTTGATATTCGCATATCAACAAACCTATATTTGTATCAGACATTCTTTTGAATTAAATCTTTATTTAGGAAAATAAAGTTTCTTCTTTGATTCTATTGTCGTCTTTTGGAAATTGGAAAAGCATTGCAATTTTGATTAGGGCAATAATAAATTTTTTTTCTGTTGTTTAATATGCAATGTTGGCAGACGTTTAGCACAGATATGCTTTATATCTCAAAGACAACTTTTTTAGAACTGAAAGATATATTTACAAGAAAGAAACTACCTCCCCCCGAATTTCAATTTCTTTTTCGTCTATCTAGTAGCCAAAGTTCCTATCCCAGGATTTGAGAAATTTTGGGTCTTCTTATTGACCCGAAATGAAATTATAAATCAATAAAGTATTTGCTATAATTTTTTCTGATTTAAATTTGCCAGCCACTACTCTATGCTTAGTCTGTTCAGATGTAATTTCCCCTCACCTAATAAACTTACGGGAAATGGTTTGCAGAATGTTGCGCTATTTTGAGATTTTATTTATAAAGATTTAAATCAGGTTGCTATGAATATACGACAACATTCTTTGTCCAAAATTTCTTAATTTCTTCTATTTTTTTAAAATTATAATGATTAACATACACATAAAAAAAGTCTTTCAACATTCTCAATATGCATTTATAATACAACAGTAACTAAAGTAACGAAAAGTAGAGTTATTTAAATATTTGTTAGAGAAAAAAATGCTCAATTTTAGAAGCACTGAAAGGCAAATTTTTACAGCTTTATGAAAGTTACGCAAAAATGTTTTTTGAGAAATACATGCTCTACATTTCCTGAGAAGCACCAAAACTTTAATACATTTTAAAATAAAAATTTATTTAGAATTTTGAAAAACACTTTCTTATTGAGAATCAATTAACCAAGATGAATGAAATTTTTGGTTATCTTTGAGGTCAAATGTCGGCAGTGGAAGACATGTTGAACTATTTTTACATTATGAATATAGGATCATGCAATTTTTAGATATTATCCAGTTTTTTAAATATTATCATGCTGAAAACAAAAAGCAGTTTTCCTTTTACTATTATCTTATCAAGAATGTAAAAAGCTCGTTTCATTGTCAACATTAAACACATCTTTTCTCATATTCAGAAAAGTTTCTATCTTCCCAAAATTGAATCCCCATTTTAGTTCTTTAAAAAGGAAATAGCAGAAAACGAGGATGAGAGAGGGGGGAGAATCTTTTTAACAGAATGTTTTCTGAGTAATAGTTCTTTGTCTTCCTTGAGTATTTAATTTGATCTAGAGGAAGATAATATGCTTTTGACGCTTCTTCTTTCCTGCATCTTAAGATGATCCGTCAAGTGAAAGTGTTTTGAGCTTTAAAAGCATTTAATATTATTTTCAGACACTGTCTTTTGTTTGGGTGGGTGTAAACTAGTTTTTATAGTGATAATGACAAGCAGCTCATATAATTTTAATCTTATAGTTAAAATCGAATTTCTATATATTTTAAAAATCGCGGAATAATATCGGGTAATTGGCTATTATAGGATTCAACTTCTTATCGTTTTAGAAGATTACTGATGTAGTTATTGAAAGTCTAGTGAAAAAAGTTTTATTTTTAGAGCAAATTATTTTCAAAAATATAATTATGAGCTTTCAAAATTAATTTTTTAATGTAATTATTTGTTTTATAGAAAGTATTTTGTTACTTCGATAAAGCTCATTTTTTGTATAAAAATCAAACTCTAAAAATTCGTTCGGATCCAGTTATTTTATTTAAAGTAAAGAAAATTAAACAAAAAATATCATTAAAGAATAAAATTTTTAAAGAAAAAACATATTAAAAGAATCAAAAGGAATTTTTTACAAATAAACTGAAACACTATAATCTCTAAATATTCTTCATAAGCAAGGGAAAAACATTTTTGTTATGAACATCATTTAGATTGTAAGAGGACATTTCTTTCTTTCTTTCTTTGGATTTGTTTATTTATCCAAAAATCTTTTTAATTTTATGAAAATTATTGTTATAAATTTCGGAATTTTGAACCAAATATGATTTTTAAAAAAATATTTCGCTAGTATTTTTCTAGTATTTAGAAGGATTTTATTCAGAAAAATAAAAGTGGATTTCAGGTTAGCTGATATCAAACTGAAGTGTTTTAATATTTCATAAAATCGTCATGGGCCCCAAATCCTTAGAGGCGCTTGACCTAATGTTAAGGATATTTGACCGGGGGTTATGGACTTTCAATCCAAGGTAAAAATATTTGATTCTAGTGTAAGAGGTTATAGTTAAATTTTCAGCTTAGTTTCTAAAAAAATGGTCGTTTAAACTAAAGATAAAAAAATCGAATTGATGTAGAAAATACTTTAAACTTTATTTTTTCATGTTGATAAGAAAGTTTATTTCTGAAGAATAAATTAAAAAAAGCTCATAAAACACACACACTTTTTTACAGTTTTTACTTTTATTATAATAGAAAAAATACTTTTTACACTACTCAAAAATACTTAGAAATCTAAACGTCTAAAAATCGTGAAAGTTTTAAACGAAGATTAAAATGTGTTCAATAAAACAGAATAATGATATCATTTCTGTTATTTTTTGACTTCTATATAATAACTATTTGTTTCTTATGATATTCATTTGACATTATAAACATCTACTATAGTTTTCTGGACCTCATATTTTTACAAAATTTGTTTTCAATTACAGAATTTTGATGAAAAAATAACAAAAATTTCAATTTTTCTCTTTCTAATATGCTGATAAAAACTTTCAGATTATCGAAATTTTGAAGAATGCTCAAATAAAGTCCAAGAAAACTTTTTGGATTTCCCATTTGAAGTAAGTTAAATTCATTAACTTAATATTAAGAAACAGATTCTCCTCAAAACTTTTTTCAAACAAACAAATTTTAACCCTTTGCACTCCGATGGTGCCCCTGACTCACCATTCAAGATTGTGCATCATCTTGACGTTTTATTTATTTATTTTTCAAATTTAATTGTTAAAAACGCCTACATAATGGTGAAGAGCTGTACATTAATTTTTCAAAGAAATTCGACTTAAAAGAATTACGTATATTAATTTTGCATAGCAATGAACAAACCTTTGTATTAGGTGAATAATTTTGCATCTAATTATTTTTCGGAATGTAAAGGGTAAAATTAAAAAAAAAGTTTCACTATTCCACATTTTAGATATTTGTGTTGATTTTGTAAATCTTTCCCCACAGATGATATTCTTAGTATTAATGAATAACTATTGTTGTTACGAAGACATAAATTATTTTACAAATAAGATGCTAGAAGTGCGAAACAGCCCATTGTTTACGCTAAACTATCAGCTAGGTTTAATACCTTATTCGCAATAAAAGTGACTCTATTGTTATTATATAGGATGATTTAAAACTTATTGTTTAAATTTCGAGGGAAAGAAAGGAATATCTCAAAAAATCAATATAACATAGGAAAGTATGTCCGAAAAACTATCTGCATGGACAAAAGGGACAAGTCAAGTGAAACAGTAAAATTGTAACGAATATGACCTTTAATTCAAAGTGGTAAAGTATATTCGTTGTTGTTATTGTTTTTCATGATACTTGCCAGGGACAAGCTCGATGAGGTAGTCAGTGATTTAAACCTAATCAGTGTCTCTTTTTTTAATAGCACCAACTAAGGCCAAGAAAACGACTTTCATAGACACCGATCATTTTTTATCTTTTTCTTCAAACCATTTTCATATGTTCACTTTTATTTCCATTTCGTCAGATCTTTTGCTATTTTTTTTATTGGCAGTCACGGAGATTTGTTGTAAAAACATCGATTTTATGATCAAGGAGTATCCTACTGAAGTCGAACCCACGATGTTTTATTTTAATGAAGATTCTTTCTGATGACATCAGTAACCAAACTTCAATGCTTCGAACTCAATGCATTAATATAGCAATAAGATTGAGTTACTTTGAAAAATGTATTTATTTGATAATATTAACTCCTTAACCGATTTATTTTCCTTACAATCTAATAAGATGACACCTTCTATTTTGGGAATATTTTCTTATTTTGATTCAGTTGGAAATCCATGGAATACTTGGCTTATCTACGTACTCGAAGTCATTTTACTATTGAATTATAATTGTTATGAATGATTTATTGTTTGTTTACAACTATTAAAATTCGATAAATCGAGTGGTGTACGGCGTACGGGCAAACCGGTTAAAGGGTTAAAGACAAACGTGTGTTCTTTTCTGTGCCTGTGCATGCACTTGAGTTCTATATGTTATTCCCTTTGACCTGAAACTGCCAACCTGCTATATATATACTTTTAAGGTTGTTTTGTGCATCTCGAAGAGATTCTTTTGAATTATCATTTAAATGCTAAGAAAAGTTTTAATTCTTTAGTTTCTCCATAACTTTCAAAAACACAAAAACACAAAACAAATTTATTACACTTGAAAAGTAATTTTATTTCAATTATACAAATTTTTGTGTCGTATTATCTATTCTTAATTAAACTTAAATGAGAAAGTGCTTAGTTTATTTTTAAATATATATTTCTTTGCTGATTTGAAACCCGAAAAGCCTTCAGTGTAGCTACTAATATAATGTCTTATTTTTTGACTATCAATTTATGAAGATTAGGCTTTTTTTCTAATGTAGATATAGGTTTCAGAATAAAGTATATATTCAATAAAATGTTTGAAATTTTCATGCACTTTCATATACGGTTTGGCTTCCAAAATCAAGCAACAATGAAAATCTTTCAAAAATGTACTGTTTTTAAATACTACTGATATTTCGTGCATTGTAATCGAATGTATAAGTGTACAGACGAAAATTACCTATGCAAGTGATACAGTCACGAAAACGGTAAAGGCGTCTGAATAATATGAGTTTTAGGCCAATAATAATAATAATTAAAATTGAAATTAACTATATTTTTCTGAGGGAACTATTAAGATAAAGTTACACAAAATTAAAATCAAAAATTAATCGACATTTTTAGCTATTAAAACTTGAGAGCCGTTTAATATCCAAAGGTAGCTATTGCATCAAAAAACGAAGCTCAGCATTAATCCTGGATATCCATAATTGATTTCCAAAGCTAGTTAGTGTATCACAAAATGAGCTTCCACATTAACATTTTGACTGCCAAACTAAATGTGCAAATGTTCACCACGGGGCCAAAATTTTTTTTGTGTAATTTGTATTTTTGTCAACATAAAGCTACACATAAAGTTAATATTTTTCAATCTGACTCATTTTGCAACAAACGGGGAGATTTTCATCCTGGCTAGCAAAAATGATAGCCAAAGCACTCCACGAAAGTTAGTGCGTATTCTTCAATGAAGAATCAGATGGGTACTTATGCCACAACACTCAGAAAAAGTGTTAAATGGTACAGAAAAATAGGATTAGAATTGTTAGGAGTTTCAGTAGTTAACGCATGGGTTGCATATCGACATGTAACAAACTCAAAAAGGAAAATGTGTAAGTTTAGAGAGAGCTTGTTTTTTCAGCTGCTTGGTATGGATATAAATCCGGATTTTGATGCGCAAAAAAGTAAAAAAAACCGCACCACTTGATTGATAGGGTCCATGAAAATGGTAAAAAGTTGCGATGTAAATGTCATATTTGCTATATCAACATTTCTAGAACTGAGGGTCCTGAACTGGCCAGAAAAAGAGCAAATCTAACTTCCACATACTGTGACAATTGTACTGACCAGCCTCAATTGTGTCGTAATTGCTTCAATGCCAAACATTGAATGTAACTTTATTCCAAAATAAAGGAAACAACATACTGTATTTATATATTTTTATTTTTACAAACTGTAAAAATATGTATTTATTATCACATACTGCATATACTTTTATCACATACTCTCTCTGTCTCTCTCTCTATATATACACCTTTTTTTGTTGCATTTTAAAAATATTTCTTTTTCCACAAAATTTAGCTCGTAGAATAGGCGCATATATCAATTTGCACAAACCACGTATACCTAATACATCTTAGGGGGTCCAACAATCAAACTTCAATACGATTTTCATGTAACTGATATTGTTTTTGATAGCCAAGGCCTAAAGTGTTGAAACACCATGGATATATGATATGATAGCCAGTGTCCCAATGGAAACATCACTGGCTATCACATTTAATATCCATGGCAGTCAAAATGTTAACCCTAATAACTATTTCATCTTTAAAGGTAGCTATTGTATCATAAAACAAAGCTCGACATTAATCCCGGAGAACTATTCCAACATCCCCAAAGGTAGCAAGTATATCCTAAAATAAACTTCGACGTTAATTCTGTGGAGCCATTTGATCTCTAAACGCAACTAGAGCATCATAAAAGAAACCTCGCGTTCTTTCTTCGCCTTTTTTTATGGGAACAGGAACGCTCTGTATTGTCGAAAAATTGATTTTTCAATTTCGGCCTCATGAAATAGGGAACGTTTCACCGATTCAAGAGAAATATAATAGGAATAGCTTTGAAATGTCGAAATATCATGAATAAATCTTCAGATATGTCAACAAAAGGTGACAAAAACTTATTGTATTTTTATACTTTTTTCAAATTTAGTTATGCGTAAATTAAATCTTTTCAGAAAACAGAAATAAGCTCATTTCAACGAATATTCATAAATTTTATTCTTTTCTTAATGCAATGTAAACTTATTTATGAGAAAAAATGTTTTAAAATCTTGTAGTGAACAAAACCCTATATTTTTCACATTTTCTGGTTAGTAACATTCAATATATTTTACTCTTGTTATTTTGAATACATAGAAAGGAAAGTAGACTTACTGTGATTACTGAAAATCTGTTGATAGATAATAATTCTGAGATATTTTATTTCGATTTTTTTTTCTGAATTTTTTGATCTATAGCATGTTTATGATAATCATTGCAAAACATTTTTAATATATCGTTAAGATACAAATATTTTAAAATGCATTTATTTCAATACTGCTTTAAAATGAAAATTACTTTTTTTACGGTGTTCCCTGTAATTTAGATAAATAATAATAATTTAAAAAAAATCAATTTATTAAAATTCTGGTGATTTAACATTGCTGAGAATACTCTTGTTTAGTCAAAACATT
>JAOUZG010040071.1:2362466-2384336 GCA_026289955.1 Argiope argentata | reverse complement strand
CACACACACACACACACACACACACACACACACACACACACACACACCCACACACACACACACACACACACACACACACACACACACACACACACACACACACACACACACACACACACACACACACACACACACACACACACACACACACTTCACCATAATTTCTGAAAGGAGTTTACAAATTAATAAAATTATTTTAAAACTAATTGAAAGTAAGGCAAAATGTTTGATACTTTCATTAAATTATATTAATTTAAACACTTTTTATTTATATTAATTAAATTTATTATACTCATTTTGAATTACATTCATTAAATTATATCCATTATTACTTTTGTTTAAAGTATGAGGTCAAGTCATAATTAACTTTGGAATGTAAATTAATTTTTAAAAATTAAACTCGATTATATTAATAAATAAACTGTTATTCATTTTAGGAGGAATTGAATGGTTGTTTCAGTTGATGCATTATGAATTAAAAAAATATCGAAATAAAAATAATAATTGCTTAATAAATCAAATCATTTTAATTTTGGAGTTGCATTAGAGATACATGGGTTTGGACACCAAAATTTCAAAACGTCAAGACTTCTATATCAAACTAATGATTTCATTTTCTGCATCATTCTTTAACAATAAATCAGTAAGAGAATACTTGATATTAAGGGTTCAAATCATTTGATCCTACGGTCAAACAATTTGTCTTATATAATGCAGGAAATCCATGATTTTTCTTTTTTAAAACCGCTACTACTTTTTCTTTTTATCTTGTTAACTATTTTTTAGTATGCATTTCAATCAAATTTGTTTTAAGAGCTCAGTATTTGAACAACTGCTACTTCATACTAATTTTAAAAAAATTACTGGAATTCTGTACTATTGTATTATTTAGATTATTTGATAATTTTTAAAAACTATAAATAGAATGCCAAAAAGCGAATATAATTGATTGAAACGTATTTTCCATTTTAAGTAAAGTGAAACCATAAATAACCAATTGCTGCCAATATATTGAATATTTTATCATTTATTATTTGAATTTAAATCATTATTTTTATATTATCATGTCAGAACATGATGTTATTTTGAAAAATGAGGTTTGTGGTGTCAACAAAAATCCGTAGACGAAAAATTGAAATTTTACTATCTGCACGAGCGTCTCAAAAAATCAGCTTTTAATAACGCATTGCAATTACATTTACAAAAGCTCTGATTTTAAAAAATAAGTTAATGATGACAGCAAATAAAATCTAGAAAAATGTCATTTTGAGCAAATAATTATACGAAATGAAATAAATAGGAAATGTAATATTTTTTAAAACAATCAATGTGAGAAAAAGTTTTTTTTATTGTTGGCAATACTAAAGTGATTCATTCAATGAAACAGTTAAAATGAATAAAAATATATTTTAACTTGCACGAGCTGGTGGTGCTTGGCTGTTCAAGAAATGATGTTCTGACATGATAAATTGAAATATGCATAGAAGATTTCATTTTAATCCTTTTTAGTTTATATTCTAATAATTTTTGAATTTCAAAATATCATAACTGTATTATTGTATTAACACTTATAACAAACTGACCAAAACAGTTTCTTTCTATCAAATAGTTACATTTGATTTAAGTTTTCTGTGTGTGATAAGAAGTTAAGGATATTAATCAAAATTTCACATATTTTTGAATTCAATATTTTGCTAAGACGACACTGATAAATTTAGAGATAAAAGCGAAAATAATAAAATTCTCGAATTGTGTAATTTGCACCATTTTAAAGAGCAAACGGAACATGTTAAAAGAATATAATTTTAAAATCAATGGAAAAAAATCCATTTCAGATGATATGCCGAATCTGCTATTTTAACGAATCAACTAAAAATTCCATACATGGAAAGATTAAAAACTGAAAGTTGTATTTATTTTTTGTATATAATATGATTTTTAATATTATTATCATGCATTTAATGTTTTTATTAGTAGTAACAATTCTTAATTTCGTATCAGTGACTGTTTGATATTTTTTATTATGTATGAACATGATGTCGTTTTGGTTTGGAGTTTTTGAAGCCTCAAAATGATTGTGCAGAAAACTGTCGACTTATCGCTTTTAGGATTATCAAAAATGATAGAGACGGTTGTTTGATTTGGCGATTTAAAGCTAACAAAAAGTTACACCTTGGCTTTAATGTCAATCTTACGCATGCATTAAATTCTTGTGTTTGGACAGCGTCAAAGCTGTGGCAGTCTCTAAGAACTTGTCTAAATACTACCAACCAGGATGGATATCAGAATTGATGCCAAAAAGCTTTTAAATTCTCCTGTTTGGACGCACGTCAAAATTTTGTCAATCCCCAAAAAGCTAGCATAAAGATTGCTATCCTATACGGGTACCAGAAATAAGACCAAAGGACATTTAGATGTTACAATAAAAATTGTTATTATTAAATTTGGGGAGAAACCGTAACAAATATTTCAAATTTGGTAACTATAAATTAATTAAAAACCTATTTGTAATCGTCATACTTTTCCTTGAGAAAGTGATACAATTACTTTCCAACAAATGATATTTTCTTAAAACTCAAAAAGTTACCTTTTTAAAATATCAATTTCATCTTTGTATAGTTTACATTTAATTTTGATAATATTTTAAATTTTATTTAATGCTCACGTGATATCACGTGACGTAAAAAAGTAATGTTCTCATATGATAACAAGTTTTTTTTTAAAAAAATATGTATCAAATTCGACAATTTGTTTCTAATTAAAGAAATGCATAACTAAAGAAGTAACAATTCTTAAAACTAAATAATATAAACTAAGACATTGTATTAGTTTCAAATTAATCAGATATATAATGATTTTCCATTTTAGAATTGACTCAGTTTCTATAAAAATATTAAAACGTGATGTGTCTTATTTTATGCGTGTGTTTTCTAAAATATCAAAACGCAATCAAGTGTCATATGAATTAGTTCCTAACTTATTTTGTGTTATTTCTCTGTAAAGAAAAATTACTTTCTATGCAATTAAATTTTATGCAAGTGCAAATGCATTTGGACATCCTGTTTAATATCGTATACAACTTCCCATGTTTCATTCTGTGAATTTCATATTTCTTACTGAAGCCAAGTAATTTTTATGTTTTCAAGGTTGGAATAGTTAATAAGCAAAATAACTGTCGCATGGATTTAGTTTCCAATTTATTTAGTGGTATGTGGCTGTAAAGATGAATTTCCTTCTGTTAGAACAGTGAGAATGTATTTTGTGCCTTTTTTCGTTTTTATGTCAAACCAAAGAATAATAATATGAAAAGTAATAAGAGATGTTGAATAAGTGCGTGTAAAGATATTTCTTTGAAGCTGACAGTTAAATAAGTTATTTTAAAAGCATTGGCTATTATTTAATATGCTTAATTTGGATATAGATTTTCGATATTAGTTTTGAAACTACCTTTTATTAATTGCTTTGCTACTTTCGTTATACATCATATATTTTCATCCATTTGACTTGTTTTTTAAATTTCATCTTTAACAGCGGTCATTAATATTTGGCAGGAAAGGATATTTTTCTGATTTTATTTTTATTTTCTATATATTATGCGAACAGTTGGAACAAAAAAATTGCAACGGATATATGTTCGACTTTAATAAAAATTGTCATTAAATTTGCAACGTTTTTCGAAGAAAAATGGGCTTAATTTTTATCCTTTCAGCACAAACAACTATTGTTTGAACCTTTGAGATCACTTATCTTATTGAGTAATTTTATGAATTTGTATTGACCAGATTAGAGAATCGGGTGCATGGCAGACATTCGGGCCAAGTTGTAATTTTTCGTTGGAGATAAGCCACAAATAAGATACCCTACTTTATCCTAATTTAATAACCCTAAAAGAGGAAACATGATAACTATAAAAATCGATAAATCGCTAGTTTTCAACCCTTGTATTTTGCGGCTCCAAAACCCAGAAACTAAAACGTAATTTTATAACAATATAAAAATGAATTTTAATTTATTTCCGTGACAACATTAATCAATAAAGGAATTTTTAGTTAAATACATACTGATATTTTAATTGTATTATGTTGCAGTATTTTCAATGAATTCTCAGAAGATTCTTATTAATTTTTATATATTTCAATATGATTTTATATATCTCATTAATTCTAATTTGTAAAAATACAACAAAGGAAAGGCATTATTATTAAATTACTTGTTATGTACTTTAAAAGAAAATTTCAAACCGTATATTTAATTGCTTTATCAGGCTTAAAGAGAGGAGGATAAATATAGATAAAGCATCCTTGAATTCTGCTGGAATAAAAAATGAATAATTTCTTTCAAGTGGGATTTACCTAAGATATGATTTTATTTAGTCAAATGTTCTTTTTATATATTTCAATTTGAATTCCATATTTACAATTTGTAAAAATAAAGCAAAGGAAAAGTATTAGAACTAAATTACAAATTATGTGCTTAAAAAGAAAATTCCAAACAGAACATTTAATTGTTTCATCAGGCTTAAGGAAAGGAGGATAAATATAGATAAAACGTACCAGAATTTTGCTTGTTGAAAGTGAATTATTATTTTAATTCAATGAGATTCCATTAAGAATCATTTTATTTAGTCAAATGTACTCCTCTTCAACATATTAGAAGTTTATCAACTAAGTGTATATAAAATTCAGCAAATCAAATTTCGTCACTTTTTATAAAACAAGCAATTGAAGAGAAAAATTATATTTATTGAAAAAGGAAATCATTCTGCCTAATTGCAAAATAAATATTTCAAAATATCTTATACACTTGAGATAACGAAATTTGTAATTTAAGAGTATCTAATTATTTGCAAAATCTTAAAATGGAGAACTGCAGTTTATATAAGGAGCAGAATTTCTGCTTTATAACTTCTTCATTTATTAATATTTTTGACTTTATAAAGTGGCATTTACGTCACGTATATATAAATAAACAAAATTAAATTAATCCTGTCACAAAAGTTTAAGTGGAATACTCTAGGACATCATGAATGCAATTAAAATTATTAGTTTATATATTAGAAGATTGGAAAGATGAATTGATAATTTTCAAAACATTAAGCAGCTATAATTGGTTGTTTCTGAAATATAAATTGAACAAAAAGGAACACATTTTTTGAATTAAAAATAATAAGACTTTTAGTATTAAATACTTTAATTTGATTGAAATGTTAAAGGCTAAATGGGAGTCATGAAAGATCCAATAAACAATTCCGATCTTTTAAAATTAAATAAGAGAATTATTTTCATTCTTACAGTAAAAATAAATATATGAAAAGATTAAAACGAAATCTGCCATGAATATTTCAACGTATCATGCCAGAACATCATTTCTTGAATGTTCAAACCCCCCTTGCTCTTCAAGTTAAATTATATTTTTATTCATTTTTATTTTTTTATTGAATGAGTCCCTTTAGTATTGCAAACGATCCAAAAAAACTCCCACCTCCCATTTATTGTTAAAAAAATCACATTTCCTATGTAATTCATTTCATATAATCACGTGTTCAAAATGAAAGTGTTCTCGGTTTATTTGCTGTAGTCATTAATTTATTATTTTTAAATCAGAGTTTTTTGTGAATGCAAATGGCAACACGTTATTAAAAGCTGATTTTTTTTGAGATGCTCGTGCGGATAATAAAATTTCAATTCTTTCGCCTACGGATTTCTGTTGATGCCACAAACCTCATTCGCAAAATAACGTAATGTTCTGACATGATAAAAAGGAGAGAAATATTTTATAATTTATATATTTCAATAATAGAGAATTTTTTCCTTCGACTTCGAATTGATGGATTGATAATCATTTTGTTTTGGATTATGTGTGCGGATGAATGCGAATATAATTAATTTTTTTACATTGTTTCACTTTCTAACGATACAGTGTGGTTATATATCCCACCGAAAACTTTTGAGTTATAGCCATGGAATGGAAATAAAAGAGTTATTTCTCCTCTCAACCTCGAATGGAAATATTTCACTTCCCAGGCTCGAAAGAAATGTCGTGCCGTTAGTTCCATCTGTTGGAAAGGTGATGATGATACTGCCCTCTCGGCATATTGTGTAATGCACACAAAACTCATGCCGAAGTATTCTGCTTATTCTGAAGCAATATAAGGATTATAGCACTCATTTAATAATCTACGGCCCGGTAAACTGTCAAAAGGATTTGTACTCCTCCATGACAACGCAAAACAATACAAATTGGATGATGAGAATAAAGCTGCAATTTAAAAATGATCGTAAAAAGTTATGAAATTAAAGAAAAGTTAAAAGAAATAGTGGGATGGTTTAGCCTGATTGGTAGGGCATTGGATTCGCATCCCTTGGGCTACGAGTTCGAACCCGCAAACAAAGACTCTCCGTGTGTGTGCGTCGGCTGGCGCACGTTAAATCTGTCGTAGTCACAAAGCCATCCATGTCTAAAGTAATACCACTGACGGTATTGTTTCAGAGGTGATCGTTGTCTACCCCAGATCTAAATTACGATCTGTGGATGAATGAAGGTAATGTAGGAATGATTCCGAATTTCATTGTAAAGCGGAACACGAAAAAAAAAAAGAAATAATGTAGTTTCCATATAATTTCAGAAATTTCTTGTGTAAATTATATAACAATAGTACATTTTGTTTTTCCTGCTTCATTTTAAAAGTCGTCAATTTTTTCTTAGATGCATGCGATATTTTATTATGAAATATTCGTTTACTTCTAGACGTTTAGAAGGAAATTTTGATGAATTGAGACAACTTTAAACCTAATAGTTTAAAAAATATATCAGATATGGAAGAACAACAAAAAATGTTCTTTAGTTCTTTATATTTTTATATTTATTTATTTTTTAGTTATTTATATTTTTATATTTATTTATTTTGCAGTTATTTATAATTTTATATTTATTTATTTAGTAGTTATTTATATATGATAGTTATTTGAATGTTATTATCGATATCATCTTGTAAGCAGATGATATCGATAATAACATACAGCATTGATTTTCTTGTAAGCAGATGATATTGATAATAAAATACAGGATATATTATCTTGTTGGCAGATGATATCCATAATGAAATACAGGATCAATTATTTTCTAAGCAGATGATATCCATAATGAAATACAGGGTCGATTATTTTCTAAGCAGATGATATCCATAATGAATTACAGGATCGATTACTTTGTAAGCAGATGATATCGATTTAGTTATAAAGAAACATAACAATCAAATTATTGATAAAAATTTCAACTCAATATCGCAAATTCCATATAGTATTTTCAAATGTATATTTAATAAGAATAATTCTATCGAACGAGCGAAGCAACTCACAAGTAGTTTCTCAATGCAACTTCTTGAAATCCAGGAATAATGTATAAGAAAAAGCTTTTAAATCTCAGAAGCAATTGAAGATGTGGAGAAAAAGCAAATCCATTAAGAAGAGGATTCTTCTGGGAAATTCCATTTGGAGCCAATAATCTGATTAAAGATCTCCGAAATCTTGTCCCGACTTCAATTAGCGAAATGCTTTTAACGCGAAGAAAGCCGTAAATTGTCACGTGTCAAATGTAAACGGAACTTTCATAAAAATAACTGATTCCATTATCCTTCGAGTTCGTTTTTCCGTTTCTCAAATATCCAGAGCATTTTTGTTTTAATTAAAACTGCTCTCTCTTTGTTATTTAGTAATGTGTTACTTTCCTAAAAGATCAGAAACAATAAAAATAATTTAAAAATAACATTTCAATGTTTCTGTCAGTAACTTTACATTTCATTTATTAGTGAAATCGGAGATTTTTTAAATCTCCGAATTGTGTCTCTTGTTTAGTAACTCTAAGTACGCAGTATAAAATTTCTGTTTTATAATATATCATCAGAGAGGAAAAGAGAAATTTATATAGGCATTCTCTTGTTTTACAGTTTTATACAACAAGAAATAGTGTTGCCATTTTTTCATTACTTGGCTTGGTTTGAGATTTTGATAAAGTCAAAAATATCTCTAATATATTATAGAATATTAATATTTAATAGAATTTATATTATATAAAATTTAAAAGCCTGTATTATTTGCAAATTTGGTGCATTTTTGGAAAAAAGGTAAAATCTGAAAAATATGCAATTTTATATTTAATGTCAACAAAATACATAAAATTCGCAATAAGTCTTCATCAACTGGAAAGTAATTGTTATAAATTTTATATAAACTAATAAATTCGTTTGAAACCCCGTGTGTTCACCCTTCTCTCTAAACATGATTAATTTTTTCTTCTGCTTGTTGAAATTAAATGTTTAGTGAAAAATATAAATACAATAGCAAAAACAATTAATCAATAAAATACAATTTTTTTTTACCATTTTTAATGTTATATTGAATGTTAAAATGCATTAATTTTGAATTTTTGGTACTTACATACTAGACCGTCAATTTTTATCGCCAAATTTGAAGGCGTCGCCAATGAGTTACTAAACCGCCAATAAAGGCAAAAAACTGCCATTACTTAAAAAATTGTTTAAATCTTAACTATGGGTCGCCATTTTGTTGGTTTCGTTGGCGTAGATGGTTTATCGCCAAATCTGAATCCGTCTCCAATGATTTACAAAATCGTTGGCATCGATGGTCTAATACTTAAGAATTGAATTTATTATAAGTAATTATTGAAGACAGTTGAGAAGTTATTGTTAGAGGTTCTTAAAAGAATAAATTAAATGAAATTAATTATGCGTGAATAAATACATCATTGATCAAACATAATCCAACTCTTTTTTATATTTACTTGGATTAAAAGAATTTCCTTTTTAAAATGTAATTGCATTTTTGATTTAAGGTTTTATAAATCTGAATAATTGTGCATAGGTGATATCAAATATTATGACCAATATTTCTTGATCACGATACATGTACATTCACAAAACATCACACTACATACACGTGAGACTATAATAATTAAACAAGCGTAACATGAATTGTGATTCGCAGATCTCTGCCAGCCAAAATCACGTGTCTCATTTGTTTACGATTTACAAGACAAAATGGACTACTTTTTAAAATTGGCATTGAACAGAAGAATAGATAATGCATTATTAAATCGATGAAAGAGGAATATTGGTTAGATTTATTGACATTAGACTTAAAGCACACTTTTCAGTTCATCCCAAACAAAGACTTCTATTAAATAAATTTTAATTTGGGAGATAATAAGGAAATTACATACCTTTGATACTCTTGAAAGAAATTTACTCCTAAATATTAGTAAAGTTAAAATATACTAATTTTTCAAAAGGCTACAGATAACTCTAAATCATTAGCACTTATTTTAAAATTCATTAACCATTAAAGTTATGAAAGTTTGCTGGATTTATCGCACTTTCTTATTGCCATTGCCTAGTGATTTATTCCGGTTATTTTTAGTGGTCGAGTTGATAGATTCACTTGAGACGAGATGTTCTTTGATGGACATTTGACCGTTGTTATATGCGATCAGATGTTTGATAAGCGGATTGAAGTCTCCTTTTCACTATTTCAATTTTTTTCTTAAATATGATTAAAATATTAAAAAACATAAATAATATATACTATCAGAAATTATACCCCGAATAAACTTCAAAATTAAATTACACTTGGGGATTGTGGGTAACATTTTACTGATAAAGAAACATGTGCCCCAATCATGTTTCTTCCGCGTCTCCCGTGAGGCCATGGAAGTCTGTATGCGTCTTGGAACCGGAGAGTTCTAAGTTCGATACCTGATTCTACCAAACATCTGCAGTGCATATGGGTCTAGTATACTCTAAACCTGACTTTGGAAGTTTTGAAATTCCGTTCAGTTTATGTGTTGTCCTTGCAATTTATGTATTGTTATTTATTCAAAATTACAAAGCAAAGATAATAACTCTTAACATATTAATTAATGCTATTTTCTCATCAATTGTCATACAAATGTTATCCCATTTATTATCATTATTATTTATGAATAATTTATTTAATTTTGTACATGGGAAAAATATTCTACTTCCGTATTTTCTTCTATGCAATGAAAAGCCCATTTAACAGCAAAAAAAAAATTCCTACTAAATGAAGCAAACCATTTTCTGAAAATATATTCGACAATTGATGATCGAATTCAATTATTGTTATTAAATAATAAAAGTTTTCAAAAATTTAATACACGAAAATGCATTTATGAAATATATCTTTGTCTGTGTTTTCAAGAAGAATTTCCTGAAATACAATTTATAGAATTAAATTTCTTTAAAATGTAGTTTTATAGATTGACAGAATTTTATAAATAATTTTTTCTTGTTATATTTAATTTTCAAACGATATAAAATAAAATTTGTTTTATATGATATTGTTGTGCATTATAATGCTAACGAGAAAATATTACTTTCTACTTGTTTTAGAAAAAAATTCCTTCTGTTTTCTAGAAAAGATTCGAATTAATAATTATTTTAGAAAGATTTTTATATCCTTGAAATGAATAATTTATTACATTGTAATTATATGTCTAGAAAGATATTATAGTTAATAAAACCTAGTTTAATTTTCCCTTTTCAGAAATTTTATCAATTTAAAACTTCATATAAAAATTATTAAACGAATTAATACAAACATTTTCACGGAAAAGAAACTAATTACAGGAAAATAGATTGGTTGGTAAATGCTTGAAAAAATAAGAAGCCTGTGTATAAGACAAACTCAATAAATCCTCATCCCTCCCCCAAGAGTTTTTCCTGTCTTATCTTATATGTTAACATGAAGTATAAATTATTTAAGGTATAATTCTTGTAACATTATGTTAGGTTTATGATCAGACATAAATTCTTGTAACAACTTGTTAGGTTTATGATTAGAGTAATTGTGAATAGTAACAAATAATTTACCTAATAAGTTAATTATCAACTTAAAATAAATTTAATAATCGATATTAATTAACTCAAAAATAAAAGTTTGATTTCCAGAGATGAAGTATAAGTACTCCTTATATAAACTATTTTAATTCTCGTCTTTTTGAAAGCAGTTTTTATCGTTTTGCTCATTTACAAGGACTATGAGATTAATTTGGAAACAGACGAAATTTATCACTATTAGAATTAAAAAAAATTCTTTATATAATAAAGATAATTAAAAATTATAGATATCCAATGAACAAAGCTATTTTGAATGAATAGTTTTTTGAAGTTGTTTATGATTGAAAATGTTATTTTCAGTGGATAACTTTCTGAAGTTATTTTTAAGGAACATCAAAAGGTGGAATATTTTTTAAAAAGCCGAAACATTGATTTCAGATACTTTGACATTATTTCTATTGATACCATTAGAGAATGTTAAGCTGTATACTATATGAAGGAAATTACCTATTAAAAATTGAAAAATTCATTTATTAAAAATTAAAAAATTGATATATTAAAAGTTGAAAAATTAATAGATTTAAAATCGACTTCAGATAATAAAAACTATTTTTATTTATACCACTGGAGAATGCTAAGCTGCACATTCATTGGGGAAATTATTTGCCTCTCCATGTTATAAGTGACCTATTATTTGAAAAATTTATATTTAAAATTACTGTATTAAAAATTGAAAGAATGATACATTAAAAATGATTTCGGATACTTTGAAATTATTTTTATTGAAGCCACTAGAGAATATTCATTTGCACACCTCACAGTGGAAATTATCTATGCGATCTATTATATGAAAGCATCTTCTGAAAATCATGTGGGGATTATTTCCCAGTTTTAATGTGATTGGAAATTAGCGTAACGTTCGAAAACAAATAACTTTATAAAATAAATAATAAAACAATTGAACTAGTATTCCTGAATTATTTGTAAGAATATCTTCTTTTTCGAAAGAAAATATATATGCTAATTTCAGTCTTTGGAGATCAAAATGCAAATAAGTATTTTGACTTAACAACGTTGAAAAGCTTTAATTCATCTGCATTTTTATTTAAATCTACGGGTTTCTTTTCTGTCAGAATAAAATGTAGTGATTTTTGGTCCTACGGCAATAATTATTTATTTTACTTTTTAAGTATTCTTTTTTGTAGCACTATTTTTTGGATACCTTAACTGGAAAGAAACATAAATGTAAATATTCAAAATGAGCATAAGTCAATATTCGGATAATAAATAACGCTTGGTCTTTGAGTTTGTTATTTTCAAAGAAATTTCATCTGGCTACCTAGAAAAATAGCTTCCAACAATTTGGATAGTAATCGTATACCGATAATGGAAGATGGTGAACAATATCTGATAACATAAAATAAATTAGATTTTAAGCAAAGACCCTACATATTGTTACAAACCTGTAATTTTGCTTCATAGCTTATATTGTATCATTGCAAGAAAGACCATTTTACAATCAGTCTTATTGCGTGCTGAGCGGGTTACCTGATAGCTTGGCGACAAACTTGGCAATCGATTCGCGACTTGGTGTTGGATTTGGCAACAAAATAGATAAAGCCAGAAACGTTGATAATTTTTACGATCCGTCCAATAGAAACCGAGATGTGCTCCGATTGATCTAGAAGGTTCTCAGCCCGCCTTCCGGGTGCTATAAAAGGTCGGCAGTCTGAAACTGAAGAATTGGATTGAAAGGTGAAGTGAGTTGTGAAGGAAGCGGGGTTGTAACCGAAGGAAAATACCGAGTCTTCGAGAGAATAGCAAAGCAACGTTGGAATAGTCCGACTCAGAACCAGTTTGGTATGAAGCTCAAGAGAGTTCTTAACTGAACGGCCGTATCTCCAATCCTGTTATCTATGCTGTTCTCTGTTCTCCTCGGCTGTGCATATTTGTCGTCTGTGTATTCGTAGTCTTTGAGTCAGTGTCTTCGTGTAAATATGCGTCGTTGTTTTTTACTCAATCCTGCTGATTGTGTCCTCCCTCCGTACACTCGAACCCGGTGAGAATTATTTTAAAATCATATTGTCTCGAAACCTGAATTAAAGACACGGATAATTAGAAACAATTACGTTTATTAGCACCAAGCAACTCGTTGGAGAACAGAATGAAGAACTGAGCCGAACTCAGCTTTTCTACACCTGGAGAATATTCGAGAATCAGCTCGCTCGAATAATAAAGAATGTTCTAGAATCATCTCGATTTTAGAGAAATAATAAGATCAATTTTAAATGAAAATTCCAGGCTTTGGATAAAATGCGCTGGCCTAGAATCGAACCAGGCACCAATGTGTTAACAGTCCAACGCTCTGCCAATTGAGCCATGGTGATTCATAGCAGTCTTTCTTTTTGTGGCAATATATAAAAAATGTAAATTAAATATCAGAAGGAACATGGTTTCTGTAGAAAATAACCATAGAATTAATAATAAAAATTATTATTATTCAGTTAGTAAAAAATATTTTTTAAATATCAGTTTTCACTATAGGAGAATGAGGATAAATTATATATATATAAGGCACTTTAAAGAATTAAAAATATTTCATCAATTATTTCTAAGCAGTCTCTTTAAGATTTAAAGCAGAAATTAATTTTCTCTCTATGGCAGCTCTTTTCTTAAATAATGACATTTTCTTTTTATATCAGCAAAAACGGACGGTAATTTATCTGATCTTATTTTCGTTCGAAACATAATCTCTTTTTGTGTAATCTTTTAAACCTTATTTAATTATCTAATGATAAGAAGAGGAAACTTTTTTTTCATCATTTTAGTAATTTTTCTTATGCAAATTGCCTGTTTTTATCTTTTGAATTTAATTCAGGCAAACCTAGTACTTGTGCAAACAGGAAATTTAATCAAGATTACAATTTCGCTGGAATATAGTTTCACTTTTCTTTTCTTCTTGCAGATAACAAAAAGTTGTTTGTTTCAAAAGACTGAAAAAGACTGATTATCTCGAATTTATAATGTAAATATGTCATAGATTAAAAATGAGAATTGATTTTTCTTCTATACATGGTAATTGATTCTCCTTCTTTCTTTATAATCTTTTAATGCAGAAGCACTTATTTTTTGCATGCGTTGTTACACATTATCCATATAAAATTTGCTAAGGATTTTAAATTTAATTCAAATCTCTTTTTACGAATTATCATAAATATGTTTCTTGCTTTGGAAGGCAGATTAAGATAAGTAATAACTTAGCTATTTATTATAATAATAAACTTATCCAACAAGCTAATTGAATCATAATTCTGAGCTTATTACACTAATGTTATTTAAATCCCGAAAAAATTCTTACATATTATTATAAATAAAATGAGAAATATTAATTTTATAGCGTTTATATTTTTTTACATAATAAAATGTATTCATTTGAATCAGCAAACTTTACTGTTATGGGGGATGTTCTGTGAAAATATCGTTACGTTTTTAGCGTAGCGGTTTCGGATTGAATGGACTTTATTTGAGGATAGCACAAACAAATTTATTTATAGCTATTTACAGGATAATTGATAAAGTAAAAAATTCAGATAAACACACTCGAGCAGTCAACAGTCACTTACAGCGTAAATGCAAGCCTTACGCACAATAAACACAGACTGCAAAACAAGTATCGTATAGCACAGTAAACAGTAAATCACAGCGATATCAATAACACAACGTTAACAGCAAACGTAAACACAGCTTACTAATAACAAGCGAGAAAAGTAAGCCGCTAGTCCAGTGAAACGCTTCCTTTCTGAGAGGAGCTGCCGCATGCGGCAGCCCGTCCCTTATATAGCCGGGCGAGGGAGATGCGAAGCTTCAGAAATCACCCCCAGCGATCCAGCGGATACCAGACTATTCCTTTCGCCAAACCAACCCGGCTGGGGCCAAGCTCTTCAATGTCGTCGCCAATCGCTCTCTCTTGGCGCGTTTCAGCGGCTTTCGCCCGCTTGTAACAATATCTAACAAACTTAATTCCGGCGTATATGCACAGGAGAAGCGTGTATTTCGCGTGATCTGGGTGTCTCAGATTCGAGTCCCAGTTAGGGCAGGGTTGTTCTTCTTCTGTGTTCTCTCTTTGAGGTGGATGAATTCTTTTTCCTGTACAAATGAGTTGTGCAAGCGAATGTGATCAGTGATTAATCAAATCATACTTTTGGCCCTAGTTGGAGCTACTTCAAAAAAGGAGACTCTCATTCGGCTTAAATTCATTGATGCATTAGCGAGCTTGTACATGTGCCATTAGCAACAACAATAAACTCGAGAATAAATAATGATGACTTATTTTTCTAAAGAGCAAGAAAACATAATTGGATTACGAAAACATCACTTACAGAAGTCGGCAATATATGAACAGAAAATCATAATTAATGAACTATAACAAAACAAAATGAACTACGAGAATTATTTAGAGATATATATTCAAAAGAGTCACTTAACTAGATTGATTGATTTTAATTCTCTCACATTTTTTTAGTGTCTTCGAGGTAGAGTATCGAAAGATTCTCTCCCTCTCCCCATATCTTGCATCTTAATAGGTATTTTGTCAAAATTCCTGCCAATTCATAAGCATTTTTCTGAGCCGATTTTAAAATCGCCGAACTCGTCGCCAATAAAAATAAAGATAGCCAAGTTTTTTTCCAAGCTCGGAGGCTCCAGCATACGTTACTTATACATGAAACTCTTCCTTATTATAAGACTAAATGAGCATTGAAGCAATATTACAGACTTGGAGCAATAATGTTTTACAAATTTTAAAAGAAATACTAAGTTTATATTAATTTACTCATTAAGTACATAATTTCATTTCTATATTTTAAATTTTTTTAAAATAAGATCCAACACTTAACTTTGTTAAGACAGACGTGGCTCATTCAGTGATGTAATAATTAGTTCTTGAATATGCAATATTTCACTGACTTTCAAAATGAATGAATTATTACTGCTTTAACACAAATTAAGTCCTTATGAAACTTTTATTTATTGCTCTTATATAAAAACGCTGTCGCAGTTAGAATCCTTTTTAAATTTTCAATAGAAAGAATTTTAGATTTAATATATAAATTACCTGACTTCTAAATTTTATTAGTCTGTAATAAAATGCATTTGTCTTCAAGCTATGAATAACATTAAAATCAAATTATGAAAATATTTTATTAGCAGTAAATAGAGTTTATAAGTTTAAAGATGCAATATGTTAATGAATAAAGTAATATGAATATGAAATTATTTTTTAATCTCATTCTAAGTTTCATTTATTTTAAAAACAAGTTTCCAAAATTTCAATAGTACAAATGATCAACTTCTTAGGTTTGGAGTTTTTTATATGATCGGATGTGCTATCATTGCCTACTATGTATAACATAATGCTCATACCATAAAATAAATATCATATTATGTACTATGTACATACCATAATGTAAACGGTCTGGTATATAGAGTTCAACCCCACCCCCACATCTATTCCCCCCATACACATCCAGTTTTAATATGTATAGATAAATTAACATTAAAGTTACAGAATCATTTAGAATATAAACTAAAATTCCAAATAAATCTATATAGGATAGTAATAATAATAGTTAGGAGAAAAGTTAAATTATTTGAAATATTTAAAAATATTTATCACCTTTAATTAAAAAATAATATACTTCATTTTAAAGACAATTGACGTATTAAATTTTAATACATATGCATACTTCATAATTTTTTTGTAAATAATTTGCATTTGGGCCTAAAAGAGTCCATCATTCTCGAAAGAATGTATGTTTCTAATGATTCATGTCCCGAAAATATACAATATGCTGTTTTCATCCCATTTGAAACGAGAGAATTGTGTTGTAAAAGTGATTAAGTGGTGTATGTTTGAAACATTGTATACCTATATCTATTGTTCCTAAACGTTTCCTTGATTTTTATTTTGGAATTGATCTTTTTGTCATATAACTTCTTTTCATAGCGATGTTTTTTGATGGAAATAATTGGACCTTTTAAATGGGGATTTCAAATATTCTTTTTAAAAATATCCCATTCCTTTTCCCCATAATCCCATCCCTCTGTTTAAAAGCTCCATTGTTTCATCTTTCACTTTGGTTCTCTTATGTGATAGGATATTCTACTACTTTATCAATAATAATATGAATATTTGCTTTATCTTTGAAGTTTCTTTTCTTATTCTCATTGCTTTGATTTGGTTACAATAGAATTTTTCTGTTTTGCACCTTTCTTTTGTGAAATGAATAGATGCTTTTTTACTCTATATAACTTTCAGGATATTAATATATAGTTTGTGTTTTAAGAAAAAGAATATTTCCCAAAACACAATTATTAAACAATTACCTGGGTAAATCAAATTCTGGGTAAATCACCTAAGTAAATCAAATTCTTTTTCCAGTTGTGTTACTCATTAACGATAATTTGTAATAACATGTATACAATGCTTTTAAAAAATTGAATTTTGTCGCGTTATAATTTTATATATTATTGTTCTAGACAAGTTTTGCTATAGATTTATTTAGTTTTGTTATGATAACTTACCCTTTAAAGTAACACAAGGGTTATTTTGAGACAGACTTCATATTTTGTATCACTGTCAGATAACGAGGATGACACTTGATCTGGCACCGAATCTTTTAAACTACCTCACCACACCAGTGGGAGGAAGTGTGGTCCAGATGGATTTAGAGGGAACCAAGCCTGCTTAGAAGACGTTTCTTAAAGGGAATCGGTTTCGAACCATCCAGTTCCGAAACAGAGACAGTACCACAAGCCCACTTCGTTCAAAGTGTACTAGATAGATAGTATACAACTTAGTGATGCATTTTAAACAAGCTGCGTATTAAAAAAAATTAAATCTTATTATGTAATATGTAAAAGATTTTGTAATCACTTTGTAAAGGGATTTTAATTTTTTAAAGTTTTATTTTACTACTTTATCATTAGTAAAAATAAAATTGCAGATGTTTGAGACTCGCCCCATTTCTTTTTTATAAGAATGTACAAAGGCATTCACACCACCTGTTTAGAGTATTAATTATTTGCCCACTGTAGAGTAAAGTTATATCTTAAATATATTTCTAGAGCAAAGACTATTTCAGAATTTCTAATATAACTAATAATATGATTCGAGTAGAAAAATCTAAATCCATTGTTCAATTTTAATATTCTGCTGTAATGAAAAAAAAAACGAAATTAGTATTAAGTTCAAAACTTCATTCATAAGATTAGGGTGAATGTAAACATTTTAGGGCTTCCTTACGATCAAAATCGCTATCATGGAATACTGTTGGTGTACATACAGAATCTACGACCAAGGAATTTAGTGAATGATATTTGGTATGTTATGTACACACCATAATTGACCATTGTGTTTAATTTAGAACAAAATGCGTTGATAAAAAAAGGAGTTTCTGAATAGATCTGACATTATGAAACGAATGGAATTATCAAAAGTGGAACGAGATAGACTAGAAATTCCCACATTATAATTTGTGAGATAATTTTTCCTTTACAGCTTAGTGATTTGTATTCCACATATTAGATTTTTTTTTTTGGAATTCGAAAAGTGGAATTTTTTAGAAACTTATGAAAGTGTCGAAGAAAGAGAGCGTACCTTATTCTCTCAAAGAACGACCGTAATTTCTTGAGTATTATTCATTAGGGCATATAATCAAAAGGTATTAATTTTAAACTTCAGATTTTACGCTGAATTAGAAAAAATCATCAGATAATTCGTTCCGCCCTGGATTATACAGAGGTATATCCATGTGGGGAGATTATTTAAAACAATTATAATGGCGATTTTCATATTTAAAAAAACAGATAATCTTCGATTATACGTTGGAAATTATGGTATGTAGAGGAAAGCAAATTGTAAGAAAGTTCAGTTTCGTGTTTTTTTTAAGGTATATATTTTAAACCATCCAAGTACGATGATTTTTTAAAAAAATTATGTCTACTAGGATAGTTGTGAGTGAACACGTTAATTTAAGGCACAATAAGATGAGGGATAACATTTTACATTTGAATTTTACACCGAAACTGCAAGTTTTTAGATGAACTCATTTTGAAAGAATCATTTCATAGAATCATTCATAGTCATCCTATATTTTTGCATGTCAACTCTGTAAATAAAAAACGCATGTTGGGAAATTGGTATTTGGCATTTTATGAAAAGAAATTACAGATCAGTGTTAGATTCCGATAAATTCTGATCAAAAGATTAATAATCAGTCTTGAATAATAAATGTATATACATGCTATACATTTAGAACAGCGTTGTATACTTGTCCCAAATTTTTCTCATTTTTTTAAAACCAAATTTTTGAATTTTTACCGAATTTTGCTCAATTGAATGGAAAGATGACCTTATTGGTGCATTGGTAAACGGCAATAAAACGCATAAAGGGAATATAATACATCGCTTTTATACAAGATTAGGGTATATAGGGTTATGAACCCAATCAAAAGAAAATTTTTCAGTATTAATTTACACTATGTAGCAATTTGAGAAAACGGAAGAAGTAAATCATCATTGTTTTATCTTTTTTTTCATAAAAAAAGTTACAAGAAAGCTGAAAAGTCGTAGTTGTTTGTTGTTTCTGATGGCACCTGCCATGGACAAGCTCGCTGAAGTAGTCAGCGATTTAAACCAAATCAGTGTCTCTTGTTTTGTAGTAGCGCCAACTAGAGAGCCAAGAGTACGACTGCTGCTATTCACTCATCACATTCGCTTACGCCCTATTTACCCTATTTACAGGGAGGCACATTCGCACAACTTACGGATAGAAGACAGAAGAATAACCATACCCGAACTGGGACTCCTGCCGCGGCCGCCCATATCACGAGGAAGATGTGCTACATCTATGACAGGACGCCGGCAAGTTGAAAAGTCAAATTATAAATATTTTTTCTCTAGATTATGATGTATGTACGGTTTTTTTAAAAATCCTCTTTTGTAACTGGATTAGACAGTTGTGGAAAAATAAATTATATCCGGTGGTGAGAAAGTGAAAAGGCTCAGTTGTTACGAATAACAACGCATTGTTAACAACGCACATGAAAGCGCTAAATACAACTGAGGTATACAGAAGAACAAGATCTGCAGTAAATAGCCTTTATAATAACCTTATTAAATGTTGATAATACTTTAAATTTAATTAAGCTGATACTTATTAAAAGATGATACTTTAAATTTAATTAAGCAAATAATTTTTTTCTTATCATTGTTATATCTTAGATTTATTCTGCATATGACAATAGTTTTCAGATATTTTAATTATTCTGTTCCTTTTAATGATTGTTATTAAAGTAAAATTTAAAAAAAAGATGATTTTAAATACCTCTACCAAACAAATATCATCTATTACTCTGATTGTTAAACTAGCAATTTCATAAAGCATGAAAATTCTTCAACTATATTTTGATCTGAGAATAAGATACAATTCACTTGAAAGCCTCTTTGAACAATTTCTATCTTTTATTTGAGTTATTTAAATCAATATATAAAATGAAATAAGTTTCTTCTAAATTTACAGAAATCTCTAGTTCACTGGAATAAAAATATGTCTTAAATCACGTCCGTTCGAACAAAAATAAATGAAAAATATTTTTACTCTAAGTATTTATTGAAAGGTGGTCCCAAAATGAAAGCAGATCAAGTCAATTATGTTTTCGTAAAATGATGCGAATAAAGTTGAGTAACTCGCATGTTTTACAGCCCATTTAGTTTTCTGAAGAAATATTTTATTGAATCTATATTTGTCTCTTATTTTTAAAAATAAAAAGATATATGTAACTGAAATTAATTTTTATTAATGCTTAAATATTTCTATTTCGAACGAGTAAAGGCAATGTAATTTTTTGGGGTCTTAATTTTTTATTGAATTTTCAGTTTAATTTAGTTATATTAAAGTCTCGCTTTGAAGTAACAATAGGGTTATTTTGGGAAATACCTCATTATTCTGAACAGCGGTCAGATGATGAGGACAACATCTGAACTGGCACGTATCTTCAAAATTTCACACCACACCAGCGGGAGGAGTCTAGCCCCGATGGATTTAACGCGCACGAGCCCTCCTTACTGGTACCAAACCTAAAAATTGCAGATTCCGAAGTCGAGGCCTTATTACCAGACCACCCACTATAATTCAAACCTCATACTGAAAGGGAGATCATGTCATATTTTAAAACCACTTTGATTTATAAGCTGTCTTGCTTCTCTACATCAAGTAACTCAATTTGTCAAATGGTATAATTTGAATTTTCATAAAACATTAAATCTAGTTCAATTAATTGAAAACTAGAATCTCCACTAACAAACGTCTGGGTTGTCATAAATAATGCTGGTGTGTGTTTTCAGTTGAATTTTCTATACGTAATTTGAGATCCATCACATCATCGAGAACATTTAAAATAAAAGACGAGGATAGACATTAAAACCGTGATATTTTAATAGCATAGAATTTATTATACTACTTGTGTATATAAACCAATCTAAATAAAGTCCAGAAGAATGCAACCGTTAAAAAATAGTCCAATTAATCAATCTTCTTACTTTCCTAGTATTATAATTTCATATTTTAGTTCCTCATATAATCAAAATAGATATTAAACATACTTCTTTTTCCTATTATTATGATTATTAAAAATAATTTAAAAAGAAAAATACTGTGAGGTTTTATACACTAAATAGTAGAAAAAAAAACGGAGAGAATTACAAATAAACATAATGTTATTTACAACGCGGTTTCCCTTTTAATGAGAGAACCTGTCTGAAGATTAATGGAAAAACTTAATTCACAGTTTAAGGTTACTATCAATCTAAAGTATTCCAAATAAATTGAATAGCCCGACATAATTATATAAAAACAATGTTTCAGTCCAAACAAATCCGATATATATATATATATATATATATATATATATATATATATATATATATATATACCGCA
>JAOUZG010040071.1:2309906-2326909 GCA_026289955.1 Argiope argentata | reverse complement strand
TCCAATTTAATTATATTTTCAGACAATTTATTCCAATTTAATTATATATTCCAAAAATTTGTTCCAATTTAGTTATATTTTCCACCAATTTATTACAATTTAATTATATTTTCAAACAATTTTTTCCAATTTAATCATATTTTTCAGAAATTTATTCCAATTTAATTATATTTTCCAACAACAAAGTCAATATAAAAAATAATCTGTATGTACGCGTGGTAAAAATTAGCTTTTAATGAATAATCCTTTTATAATAATTTTATTGACAAAATATCAAATTTAAAAATTTGAGGCAACTAATATTATTAATTAAACCTTGAAAAGCCATTTTCAGCACGTTTGTAAAAGAAATGGGATATATTAAAAAATTGAAAGAAGAAGCTTTCTTTGGCCTTTTAAAACAACTATATTTTAATTCAAAAATTTGATTTTATTTTAGGCAAGCATGCTTTAATGCTTGCAGGATATCCGTTTTAATCTCACGTTAACAGCTAGTTTTTATATCTTTAATAATAGACATATGCATATATTAAAATTAATCTAAATGCCATTAATAATAAAAAAAGCTATTTAAGCAAATTTGAGTCAATGAAAGTCCTGATGAATAACGAATTTTATTGCTACATTGATAGTATTTACACAAACCTTCGGTTTTATAAGCCTTATTTAATAAAACATACTTGGACGCTAACATTTTGAATTAAAAGAAATGTTTATTCTCTTGGGTCTAAATAAATAATACTAACTTATAAAAATGTGCGAGACCACATTTGACCGTCTCAAAGAAGAAGCGCTAACCAAAGCCAAGAGTTATCAGTGGGTTTATTAACGTAAATTAATGAAATTATTAATTGACATAAAAGAGTATTATTCATAATTTGGTCAGATTTGCTTGCAGAAAACAGTTTTTTAAAAACAAGAATTGGAATGCCAAGAATTTTTCACAGAATGTGATTTTTTTAAGACCAAATGAATGCATACAATTTAGATGTCACGCGTTAAAAAACATTTTTATTTACATAAACTAAATAAAATTGCTTAAATCGTTTAAATCCTTTTGAAATTAAAACTAAGAACCGAATTTTATTTTATTATAAATCAGATAAATATTTGTTAAATTATTTTTTGAGATATTGGTTAAAACATTCTATAGTATATAGGATGATTCATAGCTAAACGTTTGTGTACTCTTTACTGACTTTTAAAGAAAATGTTTGGTTTCAATAGAAACTTTAGTGTATTTATTAAATTTTACAAACTTCAGTTTCAATTTAAAGAGTAAATTTTTTAAGGAATTAATAGAAAATATCAGAGATACATAGTGCGGTGAATAAAATGGAGTAAGGTCTCTATAGTAGTATGAATTATATGACTTCCAAAATGTGAAGCTTCAAAATATTTTACTAAAGAAAGTATAGAGAGATCAGTTACATCAAATGTTTAATTAAAACTTTTAGCAAGTATTAATAAGGATGAAACAACGGCTACTTATTCGATGTATTAAAACTGAATTAAAAATTAAATTTAAACAATTTTGAATTAAAAAAACTGTTTTAAATTTGATATTCTTATAAAATATTAATACTTTTAACAGAATTTTTAAAAACTAAATATTATGAATTCAATATACTTCTGAAAATACGTAAAATAATTTAACGGAAAATACCTTGTTACATTAGATTGACAGCTTCTTTCAAAAAAATTACACGTATGACTAAGCATAGATTGGTAAAAATAAAATGACGATGATTATATGTCGATGAAATTGGTTGCCATTCATACAATTTTTATCAAGATATTATCTACCCTAATATACATTCTGTCTGATATTTTATTTACCATCTGAAGACAAATTGCAAAATTTTTATAATTTTTTTCAACTTATTCTGAAATTAAGGAATGAGTGTAGAAACGGAACATTTTGAAGGGACATAAAATTTAGAATATATTAAAAAATTGTCCTAAAAGTTGATTGATGTATAGGTAAAATGTGACATATTTTTGGTATAATTTTTTGAAGTATTTTAATTATAATAGGTATCCTTAAATCCATAAAATATAAAATTTTCTATAATGATATTTAACTCCTCACCTTCAAAGTACGGCATATTTATTTAAATTTTCCAAGATATACTTCACGTTTATCTACAATTTATAATTTATTCTGAAAGCGAAGAAAAGGTGTCAGTTTCTATTAAAAATTAAGTTAGTATAAAACTGATACTATTTTTATCCCTTATACAACTGATGCCAATATAAACTATAGGTACTATATTATAGATATATCTGAGATTATTTTGGATATCGGCTGTTTCTTTTCTTTAGTCCGTTTTTTTTCACGGTTCTAATGATATGGATCAAATTTTGTATTTAGATGAAGTTTTGCATGAAAATTAATTTATATAGATATCTTTCCTGAAAAAACACGATTTTTCATATTATTTATTATGATGATTATTATGCACGATTTTTTATAACTAACTATTAAAGTTTTATCTCCTCTACTCTCATGATGACAATGTCATATAGCAACATATCCTAAATTTGTGTTGTACTTTCATTGTTGCCATAAAATGGTAACTGAATGATGCATCAAAATATTTTGAAAGGGCTCTGACATTATCCGAATATGAATACGATTGGCTTACATCCAGGGGGAACAATGCAATTATCTGTTAACCAAGTCAAATGATATATTAGATTAAGATATTTTTTTATTTAGATGACCAGTTGATATATGGGTTAGATTCAAGAATATTCCTATGTTATTCATGTATCATAAGTATTCATATGTAATTCATGTATCATAAATATTCATATGCAGTTCATGTAATCAGTATGTAATTCATCTTTACTTTTCTTTCGCCACAGAATATCCCCAAATGCGGAATCTCTAGGATTCTCTGTCGGTTGAAAGGATATAAGTGGAAAGAAGTTTATAATATATCGAAATATTTCTTCAGAAAAACAAACAAACAAAAAAAACAGCTCTACAATTTTAGAATTTTTTTTAACTATCTAAGCTTGATTTCTTAGGTCTTCACACATTGTTTTCGAATGACAAAGGAGCCAAATAAAAATTATAGAATTGATTTTAAAAGTGATAAGCATAAGAATCAACTAAAATGTATTGAATAAATTTACCTCCCGTTTAATCTTACCTTGAGTTAGTGAACAATTAGAATGATTAATATTCTAGAATTATTAATGTTCTAGAATTAATTCTTTAAAAATGTCCTCGAGAATAAATAACGCACCAGATTGAAAATAGAAAAAAGTTCATATCTTTCGATTTTTTACCATCAAGTATGTAAGAAATTACTAAGAATATGTAATCTCAGACCTTACCTTCAATTTTAATAGTGCTGCCCATCTCAAAAAGGAATACTGATGACAACTCACTGAACGTACTGCCACCAATTATTATAATCAACTAAGTTTGTTTTCATAAGCATCGTCTCTTTAATTTGAAATTAAGGATCAGTATTTTTTTATTCACTTGATAAATCCTTTTATTAATTGCAAGTTATCACTCAGTAGCTTTTTTTACTATGTAAATATTATTTCATATATTTTTCATTAAACAGAAAATTTCTTTCCCTATTTTTCATCCCACCTTCCTATTTTTTGTTGGCACTTTTGTACTTAGTCAATTATTGTTAATGAGTTTTTATCATATCAGAACATTTATATTATTTTGGAATTGAAGTTTGTGGCGTCAACAAAAGCCCGTAGGCGAAAACTGAAAACAAAACAAAAACAGTAGGCGAAAAATATAAATTTTATTATTATCTGCATCTCAAAAAATCAGCTTTTGCCATTGCATTTACAAAAGCTCTGATTTTTTAAAAAATAAGTTAATGACTACAGCATATAAAACCTAGAAAAATGTCGATTTGGAAATGCGATTTTTAAAAAACAATTAATGCGAGGTAAAGTTTTTCTGGATCGTTTGCAATATTAAAGTGACTCAATCAATGAAAGAATTAAAATGAATAAAAATGTAATTTAATTTGAGCGGGCACGTGGTGCTTGGCCGTTCAAGAAATGTTGTTCTGACATGATACATTGAGATATGCAGAGCAGATTTCATTTTAATCTTTATAATAATTCTGCAATAATAATAAAAGTTCCTGTTCACATATATTTTTTTGATGTCTTGGGTACTATTTATCTTTATTTTGCAGTCATTTACCTTAAGTAAAGTATCAATTTTTAAAAAATATGTATGCACATTGCAGTATTTTTTCAAATTTAGATCTTTTATGGTTTTGATCTAATTTACCTTAATCATTTTTACTCATTCTCAGTGATGGAAAATATCCATACATCTTATAGGAAAATAATGTAATAATTTAAAAATATTTTACTGAACAAGAATAATGCTGTTGAAGAAGCAAAATAAAACAAAAAAAAATAATAAATCGAAAACGCAGGTTTCCCTCTCAAAGAAATTTTTTAGCTGCATAATAATTACTATATTCATGCTTTTAATTACTATATCGCTTATTTTATGATAAAGGATGGTGTAATTATTTGTTTCTGTAATTCACGATGTGTATTGTATGATTTTCCAGGTTATTCTGACGTTTTTTTTTCATTCTCCTACTTGAAATGTTTTTACCATTTTTGATAATATTACATGATTAAATGTAACTATTCATTTTCAGATTCACACATATTTTAGAATTTTTCCAGAAAGTTTGAAATTGCTGTTTTCGAACAGAAATCAAGTAAAAATTGGAATTTGTCTGGAACTTTTGCGTTACTTGCCTTATATATCTAGCTTTAAATTGTGATTGGAAAAATGTGTTATACATTCTCATTTATACATTTAATAAAACCATCGCATTTTATCGAATTTTCATAGAATTGATGGAACATTTTAATATAATATTTTAATTATAAATTGTCACGTATTATGTTATTTTTGTTTAGTTACGTAGAAATCTCTACATTTTGTAAACAATCAAACTATAAGATTGACAATTTTTTTAAACAAATAAAATAATATTTTCTTGAATTTTTGTACGTTTATAAAAATCATTTAACCATTGCTACAAATTATTTTTACTCTTTGTAAAATTAGGTGAGTCTAAATTCTTTTATTCTTCATCAATTTTTCGTCGTTCCTCTAAATATTCTCTCAACCAGACTTTTACTAAAAAATTGATTATTAATAAACTTTTTTATATGGTTGAAATTCAAAAATAATTCCTTTAACTCTTCTGAAATATCTAAAAATGCATAAATTTTAAATTGTTTATATATTTTTGAGAACGATGTGTATTTCATTAGCGAATTAAAATTTAAATAATTTTAAATGAAATAAATTAAAAAAAAATTAAGCTAAAAACATTTAGGAAAAATCGTCTATTACAACTAAAAGATTTTTCATATTGGACAAGCGGAAAAGATTCATGTAGAAATTTATTTCAGATCCGAATTCTTATGATGACCTTAAGTATTTCTAATTTCTCGAGTAAACGACCCGATTCGAACCCGTACTTTTTACAAGTTTCGTGATTTGTGGTTGGCAGTAACTGCAGTGTAAGTTTGGCGACTATTTAAACTCTCCTCGCGTATTTTTTAGACGGAGTTGAAGAAGTGGCTTAAGCCTTTCGGTCGAGGCGGGAGAGAAGTTAGCTGTCTGCAACTGATTTTTACTTCACCTTTTTAAGTTGGTTTCTTTCAGTTCGTTTAGTTGTTAGATGGAAAAGGATGAAGGATTCGAATCTGTTGACCATGGTCTGGTAATGTTGCTTTGAACTTTGATTTTAATATTTAACGTATTATTTTGGTTGCTTCATTAATGTGCACATTGACTTTATATTTATAATTAATAAAAAGTTACTTTATGGAAAATGCTATCAATTTTACGCGTCCTCGGCATAAAATTTCACTGCCAAATTTGCCAAAATTAAGGTGCTTGCTAAATCTGAGGAATTGCAAATAGTATAAAAAAATTAATTACTGTTCTAAAGTTTTAGGGTAAAAAATAGTATTAGTTTCTCTATTAGCACATAATAATCGTATTATTTCGGAAACGGTTCTAACGATTCGTAGAAAATGTTACATTCAGATAAGGTTTTGCTTTTAAATTTAACTTATATAGGATCCCCCCCTTGCTATTTTACATCGTCTTATAACTTACTGTTAAAGCTTTTTGCTATTGGCTCTCATGCAGACAATATCCTGATATAGCGTCATCTACATTTGTGTGAAACTTGTATTGTTGAGATAGGATTATAAACGATACTTGAACCTTGACCTTAACATTTAGCTTATTATTTTGAGTGCTCATCGAGTTTATAATCAATAAAAAGTTATTTTAAGAAAACTGCTTCTAACTTGATACCTCCCCAAAATTGTCAACTTTGTCTTAAAATTTCACTGTGAACTTTGCTAAAATTTGGTCAGCTTTACTCAGAGGAATAACACTTCAAACGAAGTATTTAAAGCCTCATTTATGTAGGACAGCGTCCAGGGATGAAATAAATTTTTTCAATAAAGGAATAATAATATCCGAATTAACAAACAATTTATTTATTTAAACTACATGTAGTTAAGAATGTTTATATATATAAAAAGGAGGAAAAGATTTAATTAGGTTGGTTGGTTGGTTTGGTGGAGTTTATTGATTTTTTGATTAAACATTTTTGATTAAACTGCGCCAAATATATGGCGAGATTTAATCTGATTTTAGAAGTTTTAAAAGTTTATTTCTAAATTACGCCATTTTCCTGAACTTGTCAACCTTTAAAATCTACAAAATTGATAGCATAGTAAAATACAATCTAAAAGTTAATTAAGAATTAAATCTAGATGTAAAAGCCAATAATTTTTAATAAGGTAAAAAGATGGGGATGGGGAACTTAATGAAGCAGGTCTTTTGATTGATGTGGGCAGAGTGAAAGAAGTGAATACGTTCATTGTTAAATTGTGGACATTCTATATAGATGTGAAGAACTGTCATAGGACACTGACACACTGTACATTGGAGTGCGAGTCCTCTAGCAACAAATGCTTATGTGTGAGCTGTGTGTGGCCAATTCTTAATCTGGTAAGAATTGTGTCCAGTTTTCTATTAGGTGAACAAGACCAGCAAACTATTAGATGTTTCACTCCTCTAAGTTTATTTTCTTCTGTAATATCCCGTTGGGTTTGCCATTTTGATTGCATAACTGGTTTTTACACGGTTTTTTAGGTCTGTTAAGGGAATAGGAGAATTTAATATGCTGGTAGCTTATTTCGCTAGATTGTCTGCTATTTCATTTCCTGGTATACTAACGTGCGAAGGAACCCAGAAAAGCGAATACTGAACCCCTTGCAAAGGAGATTATCAAGTAGTTTAAGCTTGTTGAAAGTCAATGGATGAGATAAAAGGGTGGAGTGATTTCAATGATTCCAAGACACTTTTTGAGTCTGAATAAATGATATAGTCATCAGGTGGACAATGAATGAAGTGTGACAAGGAATGAAGGACAGCAATGATTTTTGCTGTAAAAATTGCACATGAAGGATGAAGTTGATACAAGATGGTAACATTGATAAAAACGCAAGCAAATGAAGTACATGAAAAGCCTTTTGAACCACTTGTAAATATTGGGGAAATATTAATCCCTAGATGAGGAGAAAAAAGTTGGAAATAAATAGCAGGGGCAGTATTAGATTTAATTAAGAGAAGAGTTCTCCTGAGAAGGAGCGCCAAACATGGTCAAGCCAAAAAGGGTGCATAAAGGAGACACGTAAACAGCGACTGAGCTCACTCGTTCATCGCCGCCGCTAGAATCGTGTAATCGTGTCGCCCTAAAGAGCCTCTTAGGCTCCCTGATGTCACTTGTGATCCAGCCTCCCTCGTTGCCTCACAAAACCCCAACAAGATGCAACTTGATATAAATGGCCTCGCTTTCTCTTACAATCGAAAACTAAATACTTCAATTAATCCCCTTCCCTGAAACAAGTTTATAGCCAATATAACTTCGTACATTTAGTTGAAAAAAAAAAAAAAAAAAAAAAAAAACAAAAAAAAAAACAACTAAAATAACAACAACAACCTCCCCCCCCCACCGTGTTGTAGGTACACCGTCTCTCCTAATGGGATTTCAATGCAAAGGGTTTCAATGCAAATTTTTATAACAAAGAGGTTTAAAATATTATTTTTCAATCTGTAATTTAATTTAAGAAGGAATATTTCTTAGTTTTACTTTTTTCAGGTATGTGGAAATATGATTATCGAAAGAAAAAAAATTAAATTTTATATTGTTATATTTCAGAAAATTATTTTTATGCGATTATTTCTGACTCTATATTCAATTCTATAATTTAATTTAAGGTGGATTCTTCCTTAGTTTCGCTTTTTCAATTATGTGGAATTATTATCATCGAAAGAAAAAATGTTAATTTTATTTTTATTAAATTTTTGAAAATTATTTTTATGCTATTATGATATTATTTTTGATTATACTTCATAAAATTAGCTTTCAGAATTTGGCACAAATAAAGAAAATCTTTTATGGTTGATTTCAATCGTTTCAATAAAAATGCAAAACACAACTATCAGATAAAAAAAAAAGGAATAGTAACATTAAAGGAAAAATATTTTTCTTCAATTATTACTATTAGCACTGTATGTATGTATATGTGTGTGTGTGTTTGTTTGTTTGTGTGTGTGTGTGTGTGTGTGTGTGTGTGTGTGTATGTACGTACATACACACCGCCAAATATGCATCGAATTCTCAAACAAATGAGGTTATGATGACCATGTTTTCGGCCGAGTATTTCTAACGATTCAACTCATTTTCTTAAAGTTTGATAAATTTAAAACTAAACATTGTTAATTAATCGATTTTTTGGATTCGTTTTGAAGTACTTTCAAATTAAAATAATATCAAATAAAGAAAATTAAAAATTAACATTCTGTATTGCGTTATCCCAACTGGCGCAGAAAATTTACACATTGGCATTAAAAATGCAAAGCCAATTAAGTGTATTCTGATTATGTTTTGATTTATTCTAAACGAATACGAGCTTGATTTTGTATTGACCAGGTATAATTTTTGGATCAATTATTTATATTAGTTGTAACTATTTAATAAGAAAGTAACTAAAATAAAAAATTTCTTTTCTGATTTAAGTAGGAATTGACTTAATTTTTTTATTTTACGTGTTAGGATACTATTATTACAAAAAAATTCATTTTTTGTTTCTTCAAATATATATGTTCACATCCAAGTAACGTAAACATGTAAACATCAGTTTCTCATTTATATTTCTTAATTTTATGAGCTATTAAGAAAAAAAAATCAAATATCTTTCAAATATTACACTGTAAATACAGTAAATCAAATTTAATTTATTTAAAAATCGTCTGAAAAATTTATCAAAGAAAGAAATTTATTTTTAAAATAATCAAACGTGGTAATTTACCAATCACGAAAATATGGATTAGATTTTTTTAAAAATATATTAATTCATGATAATTATTGTTTGCACTTGACTTTTATTTAACTTTCAAATGATATATTTTCATTATCTATTATACATTATTAATATAAATACATATAGTTGAGAGCCCTTTCAAAATTCAAATATTTCAGTAAAACTGTATTTTTAAAAATTTGTATTGCCTTGTAAATAGTTTAAATTTGGTAAGCAAATATATCAATACGTAAATAAGTTAATTCAATAAGCAATATTATTCTTTAAACAAATATTTTGCATTTGATTTCTATAAACATATTGACTATCTGGAGAAAATTTTAAATTTCGATCTTAATTTTAAAAATTTACAACTACGTACATTAGAATGCCTCATGAAATAAGCCTTTATTTTATATCTGTTGTTAAGTCTATTAATAATTGAATTTACAGATGGTTAATTTCCCATCTGATTAAAAGATATTATTTGCTTAGAAATAAGTTATTGCTAGAGTTTCTTCTGACATAAATTCTAGAAATTTTGCTGAAAATACATCCTTAAAAGCAAAATTATTATTTTTTACATTCCATGAAATATAATTAATAATCGTAAGACCATATCAGATGGTCTTATATATATTTAATTTATATTTACTTTTTAATAATCATAAAGTCAATCAATCGCATCAAATTACATTGGAATATTTGTAATTCTCCCTTCTGATCGTTTGAGATATATTTCAAAAAACCGAGTGGAAAATGGTGGTTGTCCAAGGTTTGGCGTTTCCTATTTTGCTAACAAAACAACAATCAAAATTATAAGCGCATGAATCCGAATTATGTTTGATACCTTTTATATTATTATCATGCGAGAATATGATATTGTTTTGGTTTGGAGATTTTGGTGTCTCCGAAATTTGAAAGCAAGAAAATTTCATATTTTCATTGGTAGAGAACAAGACGCCTGACATTTATGGTTTGTTTTGCCAGTATTGTTTGAGATACTTAATTAAATTTATTATTAATTCCTTTTTGTTTGTCGTTTCTATGAAATGACGTCATCTTTCAGTTTGTTTACGATTTCTTACATTTAAATAATAAATCTCGGGCTCAGAAAATTATCGTTTGGTGTTTTTTAAAAAATTCTCTTTAAGTTTTAACTATCGCAATTATGTAAAACGCGACTTATATTTATTCTTGAATGACATTATACGCGCATTCTTGCTAACTGAATTTCTCAAAATACTGTTAATATTTGAATTTAATTTTAATATCAATCTGAATTACGTCCATTGGATTTTACCAAATTTATAATAGCTTCTAGTAATAGTGAACTTTTTGTCGAAATTACGGGCTTTTTTAATCTTAAAGTCAGTTGAGCTCCAAAACTTTCTTTGCCTGCTAGAAAAATTGAAAATGAAAGTCAAAAAAATTATCATTAAAGAGAGAGAAGTCTCGTAATTTTTTTCAATCAGGTTTTAACTGGTTAATGATTTAAATTGATTAAGATAAATAATTACTTAAAAATAATAAAGATCTCACATAACTTGAAATTTGCAACCGTAGATTTAATTTTTTTTAGTTATTCAATCATTATTTTAACTTTTCTTTTGTTTATTTTTATTGCCTTTTTATGGATTTTTGTTTAATTGGCTTTGTTTTATGTTTACTTATGGAAAATGCGTAGCAATGATTTTCTTTTTAACTATAACTTCAGCTGAAGATGTAGTTTTTGTTCATAAAGTTACCAAATAGAATGCAATATTTAATAGAATGTGAAAGTGTAGAATGTTAAACATATATGTTTTAATTTGAATGATTTCTGTGTGTTTGGAAATTCTGAATCATCGACCAAATATGGATAGTTAGAGTTAAGTTTAATTTTAGTAATATTAACCTCCTGTTTTTAGAGCAGTACTGAAAATGATTATGAGTTAAATTATAACGAATTTGGGGCGGAGATGATAATTTTGAATTGCGGCCAGGTAACGAGGATGACATCTGATTTGGCTATCCCCTGTCTAAACTTCAACACCCCTAATGGGAGGAAAAGATTCAGAGAATAGTGCAAAAAATGGTTATGTGGCTTTTTTTATTTTTAACAACCCATTTTTATCTATTAGCAATTTTAACAAGATTATTAGCTGAATTAAATTACAATATGATATTTTTATCCATAACTTTATTTTCAAAGCTATATCGTAAAATATCAATAGATTTTAAATTTCGATAGACATGTAATTCACACTATTTTATGTATCTTGTATCTATTCTATTCATAATACTTTGAAGCCAACCGATTTCTCCTTTCTGTTATCTCATCTACGATTATAGCTTCAAAATAAAGAGAGAAATGATTAATTACCTACTAAATCAATAATAATTTTATAGACCCATAAAAATATTCCAAACCCTACGTACATTCATGCCCATAATTTAAGGTTGATTCAGAGTCAAATGGAAATCTAAAACACTCGTACACCCTTGAAATTTCTTCACACATCTTCAAAAATCATATGAAAATTGCAGGAAGCCACCAGATGACACCGATAGTACGTCGCGGTGACTAGAGTTTGCGAGAGTGATGCATAAGGATTACAGGCAAAAAAGTAAAATTGTTCGCAAGCTCTTTATAAGACTTTCAGTGCTATAAACGCTTAGTTGTGACACGAAGACGTATTTAGAGGATTTTTTACGTTTTAATATAATCGGCCGTCTGGAATGTGGGCCCATCCAGCAGGAAGTATCTAAGGAACTTTGAATTGCCCAGATTGTCGCTTTGAGGCTTTGGCAATGGTTTAAAGAGGATGGTAATGTAAGTAAACGTTACAGAATAGGCCATCTCCGAGTTAGAACTCCAAATGAGGATCGGTATTTGGAAGTTTTTGCCAAAAGAAACAGACCAAACACAGTATCAGATCTATAACTTCAGCTCTGTTCAGCCAATGGTATGTTAATTTCAAGCAGACTGTTTACAAACGCTTAAGGCAAATTGCTCTATCTGCTTGTATACCTGTCAGATGTGTTCCAATTCCTGCAACTTACTGTCACCTGTGGTTTGTCCAGATTAAAGAGCATGCATTGTGGACACCACAAAAGTCGACTTGTGTGATGTTTTACGACGAGTATGAAGTTTAGCTTTCAGTATGATTCCCACTGAACTTTTACGTTATGAGTACCAAGTAACCATTACATCAATGAACATCAATGAATAACGACTTTACGTTAGGACAGGATTTCTCGTTTAGGTAGGAAATATTCTGGGTTGCAGAACTGACCTGCTTATTCAAATTGGAAACCTGGTAAGCCAAATATATAGGGAAGTCCTTCTGGAATTTTTATGTTTATTTCGAAACGGCATGGGCGCAGAACTCATGTTTATGGATGACAACGCCGATTTTCACAGTGCAAAAATCGTAAACGAATGCCTTCATTTGTAGGATGCCACTCCTATCGACTGGCCAGCATTCTCACTGAACTAGAATCCAGTAGAGCATTTGTGGGACATACTGGACTCGTCAACCACTTCCTATTTCTCTACTGGAACTTCAGATGGCTTTGCTTGATATATGGTGTAATATTTCTTAAGATCAGATCAACAACTTGATACTCAGCATGCCTAGGCGTTGTACAAATTGTATTGCATCATCTTTGTGACATACTTCATATTAACCATCATATCAACCATGTAGGATTGGCTTTTGTAAAGAGTTTTTTTTTGTAATTTGCTCTAGGGAGCGAATTTTTTTTATTATATCAAAAATGTAGCATCTTTCTTGCTCTTTGCCTTTTGTTTAATAAATAGGCTTTGGAAATAAGTTACATTTGTTTTGCTTCTTTCTCTTTTGTTCTCTAAACTTGCAATATCCTTAATTTATGAACATGAGTGTTAATATATTAAGCAACATTTTTCGAGATCTGAGTTTTTTTTATTAGTACCGAAAACGTTTTCTAATTTCTATAAATTTTTACATGATTTTCACTTACGAATTTCATAAAAAATATTGCACTAATTTAATTTAAAAAAAGCAAAGCATAGGAGACGGTAATTTATTTTTATACATAAAGTTATACTACAGAAAATGTAAGTAGAGCTTATACAAGTACAAACCGTAAAAAGTGATTCTTTATTGTTTAATTTTGAAGCTTAATATTATTTTTTTAGTGAAAAAAAGTTATTAAAAGGATACTTTATGAAAGAACTGTTCAATATAAATGAGGGAAAAAGAGAACTTTTAAAATATTTTCTGTTAAAAATATTGAGGATTAAATATTTGGAGTATCATTAAAACGATTTGAAATTCATTTTAAGCATTATATTTGTTAAAAAATAAATCGGAAAATATCCTAAAATTTTTGATATTAATTATTAAAATAAGAAAAAAATGTGAAAGAATTCAGTTAGTATCTTAAGAAAGATAACTGACTGACTAATTTTGCAATTTTGATTTGTCCATAATCAGAATTTGTTCAGATAATTTATTTTAGATTTCATTCCTAATTGCGAACTAGATGTAAAATAATTTTAAATACTTGTGTTCTTATGAAATGTATTGTTACGAAAATTGTGGGTTTTATTGGAATTTTTGGTGGATGAAGAAAGAGTTTTTTAATAACGAACATACACATAACGCCCCACTTATAATAAACAATAGTCCACAAGTAATAATCAAAAGTAACAACAACCACAGCACACAAAGCGTCCAGTCATAATTCAGCAGGAGGAGGGAATCTTCCAAGCTTCTGTCTGTAGAGTCTATCGAAACGTCTGCCTTCATTTTAGCTATATCCAACTATCTACCCACAACTATACGACTGGATACTTCGTACACGATTTAGTGCTGCTTCTGCAATAAAAAATAGGACTCGACGCACAGCTCAGTTCAAGAATAGCTTCAGTTCTACGCGATGTTTGGTCTTTATTGGACAGTAACTATTGACCGTTGACTCTTTCTACGATAAAACACGCTACTTGAGACGGCGTGTCTTACGTATTTCTTGGGGGGTGGCAGATAAGTTTCTGTAACAAACAGTCATTTCTCGGTTCTTATTATCTCTATCACTGAAATTCTGGAAGATTCCGGTAGTATCCATTTTGTAGTTATTGTCACCAAGTTTACCGCCAACTCCTGAGATCCCCGATTCCGCATCTGATCAGCATCCAAGAGATCGTAAAACGTTCTTTAGAGTGATCGAACTAACAATGATTGAGAAGCAACATTACAGATTTGTAACATTATCATGAAATAGTATACTACGTATTTTTAAATTAATGCAGTTTACTCTTAATGTAGAATAACAACAAAACTAAAAAAAGATTTAAAAAAACCTGCTATCTATATTTTAATGTATCATGTAAGAACATAATTTCTTGAGCTGCCAAGCACCAATTTCTCGTGCAAGTTAAATTATATTTTTATTCATTTTAATTTTTTCATTGAATGAGTCACTTTAGTATTGCCAACGATCCAAAAAAACTTTGTCTCGCATATATTGTTAAAAAATAGAACATTTCTTGTTTATTTCATTTCATATAATCACGTGCCCAAAATGACATTTTTCTAAGTTTTATTTGCAGTAATTAATAGCTTATTTTTCAAAAAAACCAGAGCTTTTGTAAATGCGATGACAATGCATTACTAACAGCTGATTTTTTGAGATGTTCATGCAAATAATAAAATTTTTATTTTTCACCTACGGATTTTTGTTGACGCCACAAACCTCATTCCCAAATAAATATCATATTATAACATTGTAATAATAGTAGAAATAAAAATAATAATAATTTCTTGCTAGATTTTTAGATTCGATCAATACAATTGTCAAAAAATGTCGACATAATTGTTGTTTTTATAATGCATTTAACTCCTCTTCTTTCTTGTAGTATAATTTTAAATTTTTTTCATGAACTACTTATCTTTTTATCGCATCTTTTTAATTAAACGTGGAATAATAAAGACCTTAGTTACGGCTCACCAGTGACTTCTTCTTTTTTTCCCCGCATTTGTTTTGTCACACTGAGTGTAATTGAAATTTTTTTAAAGTGAGAATGCGTTCTTATATCGGTTAACGAGATAAAGAAGAGCAAAATTAGAAAAACTTGTAAGACTATACCTGAAATAAGATAATTATGTTTTCTACAAAAGCTTCTCTCGCCTTCTCTGAAGTTTTTTTTAGAAGACGAAAGCTCAGTCGTTAATCCCATTAGCTCATTGTTTTCCTTCTTAGTTAAGATGCAAACGGCATTAAAAAAAGAATTTCGAAGTCTTAGTGTTTTCTCGCTGCATATTTCTGTGAAAGTGATTCAACCTTTTTCAAGTTTCCTTTGTGGATCTTTTGTTCTTGTTTGTTAAACATAATATTCTTTTTTTTATTAGCTAATTTTTTTGTTGCAAATTTACGCTGGATTTCTTGTTTTTCACCTTTCGGTTGACTTTTCGCTCCAATTTTTTGTTTGTTCAATAGCGACGCTTACTGCTTTCATTTTACTTTGTTTAAACAAGGAATTAAATAACATTTCATGGAATATTGTACAATTCTATGTTTTACTCCACTTTCTTTTATCGATTATTAATTTATTTTTGTTCCTCGTAGCAACGGTTAAGAAAATCATTTATTCATTGCTCTTATTCAGACTTTTTATCTAAAAGACCCCTTTTACTATGGTATTTTTTCCCCTTCTTTTAGTTTTTGATTGCCTCTAATCAAATAATTTATTTATCTCTATTTAAACTGATTGAGTTTCAATAGTTTAAAAAACTTAATGGATATTAGTTATTTCTTTAGTGGTTACAAAGTTTACAAAGCGAATGCATTTTAATCATCAAAAAATTTAGCCTCATAATTTCGGGAATTTTAATGCCGCAAAATTCTAACAACCAAAAAAAATATTCTTTGAACTATCTCTGACCACCTATCTCTCTATTTGTGTATAAAAGTACGTAGAGCTAGATAAATAAAATTTGGCAAGTTATACATCAAAATTAGAAGGTAAGTAATTTTATGGAAGAATGTTTTTGTTAATTTAAACTCTAAATGTCATTAATATATATGATGCATTATACGCCGAATAAGTAAAATAAAATAACTTGCCACAAACAGAGTTGGGCGACCTCGTTTTGATATCACAGAATAAATTTGTTTAGAGAATCAGAAATTCGTTTTCTTCACCCTAATTTTGAAAAATATGTTTATATATAAATATGTTGCCTTTACCAATCTAAATAGCATTTTTGATTTTATACAGATTCTATAACACTATCATATTTTTATCTTATTTATGTTACATAAATGATAGTTGTATCGGTTTGACTTTGTTTTAATCTTACTTAGTCGATTGATTATATTTTCATCAAATTAAATTCTTAGTCGATTTTAAATTAAAGGATTTCACTTGAATATAAACTTTAATAAATTATTTGTAAATTCTACTGGCTATTTAAATGTCAGTAACAAAGTCTCTAACCATTAACAAAAATTTTTTGAAGCATTCATATCTTTACAAATTTTTGTCATTTGAGCATTATCAATATTTTACTCTTCCAAAAATTAAATTATTTATCAAGATGTCAACTCTTTCAAAT
>JAOUZG010040071.1:2283638-2309506 GCA_026289955.1 Argiope argentata | reverse complement strand
TTACAATTACCAAAAATATACGTTTGCGTTAATAATTACGATTTTCTTTAATATTGACTATATTATAATTCTTTTATATAGTAAAGCGAAATAACTCTTTGACTGTGGTCAAATGTTTATAAGAATCATAAAAAATGATTTAATAAAAGTTTACAGATATATTTTTTAAAGATATGTTCAAAATACGTTTTGATCTCACTAATGTTCTAGTAAAAGTTTCAACCAGTCTTCATTAAAATTGTATGTAATAAAGACGAATTACATTTAGTAAATGTAAATTTAGATTTGTTGAGATTTAATTCCGTTCTACTTGCTTATTTTATATTTAAAATTATTCTATGATGCGTCAATCTAAAACAAGAAAACAAAGTTTGGGAATTTAAAGTCGTTATTGGTTATTCTAGCATAAAACTCTAGAGTTTGAAAGTTATTTACTATAAAATCTTAACTTATGTGATAACCAGCCAAGTAGTTGAATTAAAACTGATATTCTTGTTTTCATCTATATACGAAAATTATTAAGTGCAATTTTTTCACATAGAACTAATGTGTTCAGAGTAAAAAGTATATATACTGGAAATGAGTGCATATCGTCAAAGAAAAGTTTTTAATCTTTAAAATGTTTGATTAGAAATATTTGAAACATTATTGGTAAATAAAGATTTCAAAAATGCTCAGGGTATCTATTTAAAGAACGTAATTCCCAAATTTAATGTTAAAATATTTAGATATAAAACATGATTTCTCATTAGCTTCCCAACATTAGTGGAGTAACCTGGTGAAAATGTTGAGGGATATTATGACAAATTCCACTGGCCACTAATTTATCTTTCTCACATACCTCTGACAATCTACCGCAATGAATATCTTAAAAAAATTATCCTGTTGTAATAATATTTCATCGTATTCAAAAAAAGTTGCAATTATTTGAAAAAATTAATTAGAATGAAAATTCTTATTTTTATATAATTTTACTGCATGGTAGCTTTTTTGAAATGGAACGACATTTTCCGATATTAATAATTATCCTAATGAGTGTAAAATGAAAGCATATTATTCGAAAGAAGAAGGAAATCGGAAAAATTTAATGAGGAGATGACTCCTGAAGTAATACATCGTTAAAATCGTAAACATTAAGAACTGATATTAAGCCTAATGCGATGGATTTGTTAAACGAAATAAAAGTAATAGCGTTAGAGGTTTCGGAGCAATTAAATTCTTACTTCCTTAACAAAATTCGATCTTTGGTCTGAAAGTTATCTTTCTAAAGCATTAAGAATTTTTGATATTTTGAATGAAAATATCCTGTATGCTTTACTACTTAACATAACTTAATGTTAATTCTAGTTAACGATTTTTTAATCGTTTTTCTTACTTCAAATTGGACATTAAACATCATATTTACTAACTCTGTGCCTTATTTTTATATGCATATATTCTGGAAATAGTTATCAATCCATGTGCTAATTTTCTTATGAATTTTGCTTACATGTATGGTAATCACAAGGGAATAGTTCTTAGGCATTTGAACTTAATACGACTCAGATAATCCGAATAACTTTAATTTTGACAACACGGAAAGGGGAAAAAGTTTAAATTTGAATGCCCATATTATAATCACATAAAATGAAAAATAAAGGCCTATGTTATTGTCCCATAAAAAGAAGGTAAGTCGACCCCACAGCATTGCTATTCCTATGAGAGAAGAAAGAACCAATCACTGAATGGAAGTTTCTCATCCTGATATTTGGAATACTTATCGGTGGGGCTCACATGAAAATTATTCAGAATTTTAGTGAGAGTTCTGATGCGGCATACTATCGTAGGATACAGCTTCGGCGATTTTCTTATATTAGCCAACTTGTAATAGTGTAATGCGAATGTGCATTACTGATCATGATAAAATACTCCTCTTAGGAAATATTTCCTAAGAGGAGGATTTTTTTCCTGTTATTAAAATGTAGGTAAATTGATCCCAGATTATATTTCAATCAGAGGAGTAAGAACCAACGACTGGATGAAAATTTCCTATGCTCATATTTGGAATGTCTATAGCTGGGCCTTACGGAAGATAAATTTAGAATAAGAATGATAAATTCAGTGATGAGCTCTGGTTCGCATATTAACCACTTAATAGGTTTGCCTGGATGCCGTACGTGCATCGATTTACTGAATTTTGATAGTTGTAAGCTAAAAATAAACCATTCATGTGAAAATTACTTCGAATTCATACATAAGTCATGTATTTTTGGTGCGTGATTTAACATGCGCCACCAAATTTACTCTAAATTAAAGTGTTAACACATTTCCAATTAACGAAAGAATGCCAGCCGTATAAATAACAGAAATAAAATTTAATTAAGCATTAAACAAATATAGGTGATGATACAATTATATCCATTGAGCCGCGCGAGACAGAGGTTAGGAGTAGGCCGGTGAAATCAGGAAGTGAGTCATTCGTATTCGTTGGAGGACGAAGTTCATCTTCACTGGTGTGATATATGCTTATTGACAGTTGGCGAAACAAACCGACATTTCTCTTCTGTTTAGCCGCCGCATATTCAATGTATTTCCATTTGAAACAAAATAAGAAAATATTCTTAAAATAGAAGGTGTCATTTTATTAGATAGTAAAGAAAATAAACCAGTTAAAGTGTTAACGGGAAAGATTATTGACCTTTTTTATTTTTAGTTTATTTATTAAAGTACCGTTTTCAAGTAGCAGCGATTAGCGAGCTACGATTAGATAAAGAGGACGACACCTGAATAAACTCTCACATCTCCAAATTTCCACACCACACCATTGGGAGGGCGTTTGACCCTAATCGATGTAGCATGCACCAGATCTGCTTACACGAATGCTCCTCAGTGAAATTGGTCTCGAACATTCAACCCTACAGTTCTAAATCCAAAGCGTTTCCATCGGTCCTCACAGCACGGCTCTTTTGAGGAGTATCAATATCAGCCACATGTAATAGTGTTTATTTCATTTTACAATTGGTTTTTAATTTAAAATACTTTGTTGGGTTCTATGACAGCTTATTTGTTCCAATAATAATCAATGCCAATAAATGTATTAAAAATGCAATATAGAACTCTCTGAAATATTTCACTACTTTCGTTTTCAGAGATATTTAAAAAAACTTATAAATACGTATTCATATTTTTGTAATAATGAATAGTTTCCTTTCAATATTTAATTTCATTTTATATTCGAATAATATTTTACGTCATCGTAATTAAAACACAAAATAAAAGCACATAATTATTATGGTGAATGTGGCAAAAAATCTAGATATACAAATAAATCACAAATATATCATATAAACAAAAAACAGGATAATTTGTGACAAACGTAAAGTCAATAAATGTTAAAAATTTATGAATAATTTACTATCATAATAAATGTAAACACTTAATTAATACATAAATTAATATCATAAAAACACATACAAATTGCAAGGTACGATATTTACAAATAAATTAATTATAAAACGCAAGAATAATTTTCTCTTATTCATCAGGTAATGAAATCTCAATCCAAAACAAATGAAATTATTTTAATTAGTTTTTTTTATTTATAAAAAAATTACTAATAAAATGATAATGATTCTCTCACATTCATCAAGTAATAAAATTACAGTCCATAATAAATTAGATTCGCCAAAATACAATAAAATAGAATATGATAAATCCTATTGATTTTGAATTAATTAAAAGCAGCTTTTCTCAGAACGTTTAACAAAATATCATTAACAGCGAAACAGAATATTTTAAAAGAACTGAAATGTTCATTTACCAAGACAATTCGCACGAGAAACAATTTTCGATATTCGTACTTTAATTGTATCTCGTTTGTGAATAAATAAAGAAATATATGAATAAAGTTCATTAAAGATATAATCCTATTTAATTCAATAAAATACTAAATAATAACAAACAATTAATTTCTCTGTCATATTCTCATAAAAAATCCCTTTTAGTGTAGTTTTAAATAATGTAACATTTTAATTAATGTAATTAATTTTGAATTCAGAATTGCTGTTTTGAACAAAAGTATTATTCCAATTTTTTGAAGGAGTTAATAATCTAAATCTAGCAAAATATTAATAGTCATTGCAGGGCTTAGTGGTTGGAGCATGGAAATTGAAAATGTTGAAAGGATTTAAATTGAATTGAACTTTATTTCTATTCTTTGCATTATTCAATAAAAAGAAAATTGAATCATAAATAATTAACAAGAAATAAGCGTAGTTAAAATTTGTTTATTTCCAATACTTAATAAGCAAATTTGCTCATTTAAAACCAATACATTAATTTTGTATTGCTAAGATTTAATTGCTAATAATTTGGGGAAAAAATTGTTTTTATTTTAAAGAATTGGAAAATAACTTTATTATAATGTTTTCAGTGTAAGTTTCTTAATGTATTTGCTATTTCATTGCGGTTTGGAAATTAAGGCAAAAGGAATACAACCTGTTAAATTAAAGGAAAAATCAAATTTTAAACAACACATTTGTCAATGATAACCTAAAAATCCTACTTTATATATAAAAAAGAATTTTCTAGGAGTCAGATCTGGAGTCTAAGCTATCACTAACATTTCACGGCGGAGTGCTGTGAAAAGTTAGTGTCAGCTTTGATAATAAAAAAAGTTGTGTTGCCACAAATTTAACAAATACGTTGAAACAATAAAACATGCTACAATGTGGCGCAGGCGTCCTGGTACAGAGGTAGCGCGTCCTCCTCGGGAGCTGGACGTTCAGGGGTTCGAGTCCCGGTTAGGGCATGGATGTCCTCCTGTGTTCTATCTGTAAGGTGTGTGAATGTGCCCCCCTGTAAAAAGGGGCTATGCAATGAAGTGTGGTGAGTGAGTTACTAAATCGCACCCTTGGCCCTAGTTGGCGCTACTTCAAAAATAAGAGAAGCTCATATTGGCTTAATCCAATGATTTCAAAGAATCACTGGATTTTTTTCAGAACATTCGAAATTTTTGCACTAGTTTTTTACAAATCGCCATCTCTATAGCATCTGTCTTCGCCACCAAAAGTAACTATCGAAACATCAAAATCTTGTAAAACTACATCTTTATTTTTGTCTCCAAATCTCGTTACATCACCTCAAAAGTTTTTCTCCAACAAATACTTTAATAAGTACTTCGTTAGCTATTATATAGTATCGAAGGGAGCATCGTGATGACAATTTAACGATGAGATTGAAGGATGGGAAAAAGAGAGCAAACCTTAAAGGCTTCCTAACGTCCTGGAACATGTATTAATTTATAGATTAGCGTTTTTCAGCTTATTTATGGAATCGATCATTTACTGAGAGAAACCTCTTTTGTAACTTGATTTTTTTTGCGGGAGATGTCAACCCTGTAGACGAATCAGTTATTAACAACTGATCACTCTCCATCACTTGAAGAATTCTTTGCAAGTAAACCTGATTTGAGAGATTTCGCAATTGGACACGAATTCGCTAACAGTTTTCTAATGAACTGTCCAGCTTGAGTACTTGGATTGGAAGCTCCGACTAGTTTGGTTGAGGCAAATGTGTAGATATTTATTTTAAATTATTTTTATCATGTAAGAACATGATGTTATTTTAGGAATATGATAGACAAAAATCTGTAGGCTAAAAAAATGAACCTTAGGTGAAAAATTGAAATTTTATTACTTCTACGAGCATCTCAAAAAATAAATAAACCAGTTTTTAATAACGTGTTGCAATTGTATTTATAAAAGCTCTGATAAAAATAAGTTAATGACTACATGATGTTATACATATATATTACATATGTTATAATACATATACTACTACATACTACATATGTTACTACATATGTCAAAACCTGGAAAAATATCATTTTGGGCACGTGATTATATGAAAGGAAAAAAATAGGAAATGCGATATTTTTTTTAACAATAAAGGCGAGACAAAGTTTTTTTGGATCGTTTGCAATACTAAAGTGACTCATTCAACGAAACAATTAAAATGGATAAAAATATAATTTAACTTGCACGAACACGTGCTGCTTGGCCGTTCAAGAAATGTTCTGAAATGATACATTGAAATATGCATAACAGATTTCTTTTTAATCTTTTATTTTATTTTATAATAAATAATAATATTAAAAACTGTAAAAATTTTCGTTTCTGAGTTTGTTTGGTTAGCCTTTCATTTTAAGATAACGCTTCTTTCCTTTTTTGTTTAGTTAAGGTTTGAACTTAAGAAAATCCTTTTTTTTTTCTTTTCTGTTTAGGTAAAATTTCAATTTAAGATAACTTTTCTTTTTTTTTTCTGTTTAGTTAGCCTTTCAACTTAAATTTATTATTCTTTTCTTTTCTGCATAAAATTGTTAATTGTTTTAAGTGATTATTTATATGCAAAGTTTGTGAATATAAAGTCAGATGATGTTACATAGAAGCAGATTTGAGACACTGCACACGAAATTCAGCTTTCATCAAAATTTATGTTTATTGATATATTTTCACCTTGGGACTACTCGAAGACAGTAGAAATACTTTTTCATCTTTTTCCTTTAATACTGCGTAATTGTGTAATATTTATATCAAACACAAACATTCTTGCAAAGAAGATCGAACTTTTTTGTTGTAGAATCTCGTTTATTGATTTACAAATACTCTGTCCACGAAATTTAACCCTTTCGCGACGGTTGCCGTATATATACGGCAGTCACTTGATGCATCACAGCGGCTGACGCCGTATATATACGGCAGCCACTTTTTCGTCCACAGCGGCTGATGCCGTATATATACGGCAGCCACTTTTTCGTCCACAGAGGCTGACGTCATCTAGATACGGCGGCGAAAACGTGGCGAAACGTGGCGAAGTATAGTCAGTCACTCTGTTGCGAAAAATAGCGAAGAGTGGCACAGGCGCGCCGTCGCGAAAGGGTTAAGAGAATAACGTGTTTATACATGTTCCAATGAAAAAATAAACAGGAAATATAAATCTCTATTTTGAAACTCAATTAATTTCATTAAATAATATGCAAAAAACCTAAATTGATCAAATTTCTTCTTTAAAGGATATGTTTGAATATAGTTCAAGTACATCCTTTATTTTTACATTATACTTTTCGCTTTCTCTTATATGTAATATAGAAATAGAAGTTGAATAAAATTTCGAATTAGAAATTTTTGACGAAATGTTTTGGATCACTCATGAATGTTTTTTTTAAAAAAAATGTTTGACTACCTGTTTTTCTGTCTGTGACAAAGATAACTAAAAAAAAATAAACTTTGAGCTAGAAGGGCGTTTCTTGGTATTCGATCTTTACCCCAAGTTTGCAGAATTCTATCTAATTTTGAATAAGTTCTGTTAAAAAGAAGTCCGTCTATTCCAGAGTTCGAATATATGCTACTAATATGTTTACAAAACGAAAAGCATTATATATACAAAATTCAGTACACAGATTTAGGGTCTACTTAGTGGACATTTGTTCATTTTTCAGCCTTATCTGTAGTTGAGTTTATCGTCTGTCTGTCTATGCTTTTAGAAACATATAAATGTAATAACTGAAAAGCCCAGTGGCTTAAATGTACGAAATTTAATATGTAGTTTTGTGACTAAAAGCGCAGTTTTTTTAATCAAAATTTTGTTTCGATCAATTAAGAAACACGTTAAAATATAAATTGGGTTTTTGAATACTATTAAAGCATGCCAGGGATTAATCGCCAAACTTTCACCGAGAATTACACTATAGATTCAGTAAAAATATTAAATGCTTGTCAATTTTAATATATCTTAGCTGTTATACGCCAATGGCATATAAGACATTCTCTGGCATGAATTTATGAGAGAATATGTGAGAAATGTTTATGGAGATCACTCCAACTGATATCACTCCAACTGATGCCCTTTAAGTTGTGCAAGCTTCTTTTTGAACTTTTTGACTTTTTGATTTACGGATTCGTAAATTTTTTTGATTATAGCCATTAGATATTTTTTCTCAGAATTCGTAAAGTCATACCGGACTCTCTGACCCGCCCGAGAGCACGCGGAATGTTTTGACCAGATATTAAAATGATTAAATTTTGGTGTCCAATGAATGAATAGTTTGATTTCCAACGCATCTGAATTGTGTATCCATCGGATGTATATAAGGAGCAGCACTTCAACGGTTGTTAAAACTTTTGGGTTGATTGCGATTCAGATCACCTTTCAACAACTTAAAAAATGCCTCGCCGCAGGTTTCGTGCTTATTACGAGCAACTGTCAGAGTTTGACAGAGGCCGTATCATTGGATTGAAAGAGGTCGGCTTGTCAAACACTTCCTTGATCTGCCGGATCTCTCTCCCATCGAGCATGTCTGGGATATGATGGGAAGGGGTCTGCCAAGGAATGTTGATGACCTCGTTCGACAATTGGAGCAAATTTGGCAGGAAATACCGCAGGAGTCCAACCGGAAGCTTTATCGGTCTATGCCACGCCGTGTGGCAGCTTGTATCCAGGCTACAGGCGGGTCAAAACCATGTGGAACTTGTTACTGTTACTCTGAAATAAATTATCCAATTGTTCTGAGATTGTAATCATTTACTATACTGTACATTCTCTTCGTCACCATCAATTTTCGTCTCAATCAGACATTTTCCTCTTGGTGCGTCGATTTTTTTTGTTATAGTGTGTATAAAACTGTATGACCGGTCCTTCACAACAACAATACTGGCGCGAAACTGTGGTTGAGTACTAAAAACCATCATTGTCTATGGTTCAGCCCCTTCCGTAGGAAATACGTCCTGTCATCGATGAGAGTAGTCAATACCTCCCCCCTATTTGTGTACAATCCAAGATGATGAGATCGAACCACCATGCTGGAAGCCTCTCATCCTCTTTTCGAGGTGCCCTCATTGGGGGGGGGCATCATTAGTAAAGATGGATGGCAGTTATTAGGATTATATTTTGAGAAAGACCATTATTTATTTATTGCAAATTGGTGGAAGGGAGATTCATACATCTCAACTGAAAGTTAGAAATTTTTCAGGAAGTTAGTTGTTGCTTCGCGTTTTGTGAAAAATGTTAAGGTACGTAAAAGTATTTCAGAGAATGGAGAAACTGGAAACAGTGACTATTTTCACCAGAGAAGACTTAGTGAGTAACAAAACATGTACCTTCTTTTAGCATTCTAGAGAAATTCGAAAAAAGAAGTTATGTGAGGCTTGTAGAGGAATCTGAAGATGATGTATTAATATTTTTTTGACAAGAAAGCAGAATGTACAAATGGAGTAAATAACCTTTCTCAATTCATTCTTGACTGGATTTTCAATAAATATGTATAAACTCCGATGGAGCTACCCGAAGTTAGAGTACCTTTATGTATGTATAATTCATGGATTTCACGGTGATTAATTGGATTAGGTTTTAAAACCACCGACTATTCAAAATCACAATTGAAATATGTATTGATTAATAATAGTTCAAGATTTCCAAAAGACAGATAAAAATTATACTATTTGAGCCTTTGTTTGAAATAGACTTTTTCGGATGGTTTAAATTCCTATAATAAATTGAACAATAAGTTTTTACTAACTTTAAAGTAAATATATAGAAGATGTACTTTGCAACATTTACTTCCAATTACTCTACTTGATAGAAAAAATTAAAGATATGTAAAATATGTAATGATGAGTTTTGAAAGTGATATATCTTATGTGATCAAATGCTTATAATGCTTATGTTAGGGTTAAATCTATATTAAATGCTTATAATGAATAAGATATCTTTTCAGTTCAGATTTGTATAATGGAACATAAAATATTTTGGTATTTAAAATTTCTGAAGCCCCTTCTTTTCTCTGATTTTACTATGCCGAAAGCCTAAATTATAACAAGACTCATTATTATTTAAAAATGATTCTTAAATTTGCCAAATAAATAAATTAATTCTTATTATGAATTTGTTCAGCATTTTTGTTACTTTTTATTTGTGTTCGTATTTTAAAATAATGAAAAAGTTATTTAAATGAAAGTTATTGGAGTGGAATGAAAAAGAAATAGTTTTTATACATGAGTAATTTGCAGATTTATCCTTGTAATTTGATAATATAGCGTTTGATAACTGTATTAGTAAAAAATTATAAATTCTTTTAATAAGTGCAATAAATTAGCTTACATTTATCATTTTCTTCCTAGTAGTAGAATATTATCAAAATTCTTTTCTGATCTCGAGCCAAGCAAACCGATTTAATTTGAGATTGATAAATAAAAAATCATTCCAAAGAGAGTTAACCTGAAGCCAAAATAACAAATATTCTAAAAAAAATATTAGAAAAAATTCTTTTCAAGAAAAAAAAAAGGAATTTGGAACTGTAAATAACAAATATCAATTACTATTACAACAAGATTAAGAAAAAAAATTAATACTTATGGAAAGATAGCGGAAGCAAAGCACTAGATTTCAATACTTGTTTTTGTTTGTAGGGAATTCTAAGAGCCATTTGTTTAAGCAAACATGTACTAACAGCAGTTAAAGAAAATATCGAAACAATTACATAAAACGACTGAGAAAAGTATTGTTATTTACAAAAAGGAAAAAAATATTTAAAGATTCAAATGAATATTGTATGGGGAAAAGGTAATGCTTATTAGAAAAAGAATGTTACTTTTAAACAAAAGAAAAACCAGGAAATAAAAAAAAATGAGACGAAACACATATAAGTGGAAAGAATTGTGTGCTTTCACGCAGTGCATATAAAGAAAAAAAATGATTCGAAATTTTTTGCTTCAAGTGAAAAAAGAATTAATGAGATTAATGGCGAAATTTTCTTTCTCCAAGAAAATTTCATATTCTGTGGGAGAAGCTATTGAAGAAAACTTAATTATCATACTTCTGGTATAATTTTAAAGAATTTCTGAGAGAAAATGTTATATATTATTTCTTATTAGCTACCATAATAGAGCGTTTGTAATTTGGAGAACTTTCTGTTACATCCGGTAATCCAAAAGATTATAAAGAAGCAATAAATAAATAATAATTAAATTAATTAGTTCTAATTCCTTTAAAAGGATGAAGAAGCTAATAATTTTTGAAAAAATCTGAATGGCTTTTAAATTAGATGAAAGAGATCTATTTTAAATTCGAATTTCTTGTTCTTTCTCTCAAATAAAGAATTTAAATAATTTTTTGATTTTTCCGAAACGTTCTTTTTCTCCCCTTTTGTAGTAGCCTCACTGAAACATTATGTATTATTGAAAATTAAAGGGAAGTGAATTGATTTAAATTCTTTAAAATAAATAAATTAATCAAAAAGAAAAGTTATATTGAATTTATCTTCAGACGAATTATATTCCTATTTTAAAATTTAAATTGATTTCTTTGAAACAGATCGCGAGAGAATAAATTATTGCTAATGTGAACTTACATAATGCTAAGTCTTTTTTAACAGAAAATGTATTATTAATGAGATAAAAAATATAGAATTCGAGAAACATAAAATATTGGCATTGATCGTTTAAGGATATACCGTCAGAAATCATTTTTATAATATAAAATCTATCTATTTCTAATAATTTTTCTAAAAACTATGACATATAATATATATAGATGCTTACAAATGAGATATTTTCAGTTTAGTCAATTAATCAAGCTTTGTTACAAACTAAAATATGACATACAAAAATGTAAGCATGCCAATGAATTAAAATATTATTTACTAATGGATTCTTAAAGTAAAAAGAAAAATGCAAAGGAAATATAGTTTTTGAACGATGAAATAAAATCCCTAAAAATAATACAAAACTATGATATTCATTAACCCTAACTGACAAGATATTTAACCGGGTGGCGCTATAGCGTGAGCCGTTAACGTGATAGTAAACCCCTGATATGTCAAGCAATGAATCTGGTAAGTTAGTAGGTAAACATATTGTCCGTTCATATACATTCATTTATGTGCATTGTACATTTCGACTGATCCGTACAATGCGACACTCAACACATCGAGAATGACACTGAGTGGATGCAGGAACATTCTTTCGATAACCCCATTAATCATCATAATCTTCAGTTATTCAACATATTGTGTTTCTCTACCGAATCTCATTTCTATAGATTTATGGATTGCCTAGAACTCATGCTATGAATCGACTACAGCCCCCTTTCATATTTTTGTAGAGCCCACTTAATGTCATTTTGAGGCATTTCTGTGTGCATGTGAGGAATCCACACAATTTTAAGTTGGTGTATAATTTTTTAAAGTTCTTTAGTGTATATTAATACATTAAGGACCCGAAAGAAATTTGTAAGATATACGTCTGGGACAGCGCGTTTTGGGGTAAACTTGTGCGATCTAAAATCATCAAACGAGAAGACTCGTAAATGGTCCGCAGCAGGTAGGACGTGAAACACTAGAAAAATCGTGAGCAATCTGCAACAGATAGGAGGTGAAACACTAGAAAACTCGTGAGCAATCTGCAACAGATAAGATGTGAAACACACACACAAAAAAAATCGTGAGCGCTTCGCAACAGATAGGACGTGAAACACTAGAAAACTCTTGAGCGATTCTTAATGACTCTCATTTAATGGAGACTTTTAATAATTCAAATCTCTTATTACTTTGAATCTATAATTATAAATTATAATTATCCGTATTTTATTTGTGCAATCAAATATGATACCAGAAATAAAAAATTCTAGATTGAAGAGCTGGCAGTCACCAGCTATTTCCTATCACGTAAATGTGTTACTGATTAAATTTGATAGAGGTTTTAAGTAGATATAAATTACAAGATCATATAATAAATAATATAGGAAAGTAGATAAATTAAAAGAGATTTATACAATAAAATAATTTAAATTCTATGTTTTACAGATGCTTAAAGAATTGCATAAACAAATTTTGAATAACGTTAAAGTATATTGATACCATTAAAGAAAATGAAAATTTGTTATTATTGATAATATAAATATCTCTTTGAAAAATTAGGAATTTTTTTGACAACCAGTATATCCTCGAGGTTGTGTATTTTACATGCAGAACCATTATTGTTTTTAATTAATTTATACATTAAAAGGTAATAAATATATTCGGAACAACATTTTAGATTATAATAACTTTTCAAAAAGTACCTTCAAAACTTATTAAACCCTTTTTTCTATTCATAGTTTTCATAAAAGCATGCATAAATAACTAGTATAGACTAAAATTAAAAGAGAAATTTTAGCAAATATTCTGAATGAAATTAGTTTAATTAAATATAAAATATGAATAAGGAATCGACGTTTTTTGTTGTTTATAAAAATGGAAAGCTCGATATATTTTCAACCCAAATTATAAACTAATCAAATTTCCTTTGAAAAATAGGAGACTGCTCCCTTTTATTAAGTAAATGCCGCTTCCTTCTCAAAAGCAGAAAAAAAAAGAAATTTGGTTGAAAAAATTACAACAATTTTAAAATGTTTCATTTTAATGCAATCAAATTATTAAATAAGTATTAAAAGAATGTGCAAGACTTTATTACTTTCTCTATGAAAATGAGATCGGACAAAATATTTTCGTTTCTGTCTAAGAGATAATTGAGTTTAAGGAAAATAATTATCTTTTCAAAAATTATTTCAGTTAAACTTGGAGTCTTACTTATTATTATTAATAATTTGCATGGTATTACTACTTGCTTATAAATTCTTTGAATACTCTTTTACAATTAATATTAAAATTTTTTTTTATTATCTTTTGCAATGTGGAAGTCAGGAATTTAAAAAAGTAACTAAGAAATTAACATCAAGATATTTTCATTTCCTCATTCCAAACTCAATTTTAATTATAAGAAACATATTTTATCTCAGAAATTTACATTAAACTTGTACTTATTAATATATATACGAAAATAATTGAGCAATGTTTAAATTTCTGAACATTAATTTATGCTTCAGGGAATCATAAACGAATTCCTTACAAACTCTTTCTTCTTACAGTATATACATTTGCATCTTTCACATTATATTAATATATTACAATATGTATTTTTTTTTCCTTTCATGAACTTAATTTCAGAGAATATTTTGTTTGCAATCTCAAAACAAAGGCTTATTCTGAAGTTAGTTGATAAAATTTGAATAATATTTTTGCGAGTTGATAGAATGTGAGTTTCGAAAAAAAGAATACTAAAATTAATTTTGCTGAAGAAAAATTTATCTAATTAAATTTTATGAAAAATGTTTACAATTTGGAAGATATAAAATTCAAAGTTTTAGGATATGAAAAAAATTCTAAATTGTTTAAAAATTGTTTAAGATACAATCTGAATTAAAATAGAAAGTGCGCGGGAATATTTCATTTTCCCTCTAATTGTGGTCCTTCAATTATTATGTGACATCTCTTTTTAAAATCCAGCATTCAAAAAAGACAATTCTTAAAATTATATTCTCAAATTATTTATATTATTATCTGGACTTCCTGATGCGATGAAAAATTGCAATAGCTTCTGATTAGATATATTCATACTCAAAATTATTCATGTTGAAATTTAAAAAGGATGGAATAAGTCAAATTTTTTTATGTGTTTAACAATTTTCCTTTCTACTTTATAATTATCAAATTAAATTTGAATTTTCTTTTTGATTATAACTTTAATATATATAATAATAAATCAGTGTTTTCAATAATTCTAAAATAAGCAGGGTTCATGTATTCAAATTGTTTAATTTTTTTTCCTGTCAAATAAAATATTATATAAACATATGTTTGTTTCCTTATATAGTATATATATATTTTAGTTCTAACTTACCTTTGAAAATTAATCTCAAAATACTTTATCCCGTTGAATCTTCAATTTGCCTGAGTTTTTAAAGACCTTCTGTATTTATAAAACTTTATTCTTAAGATTTGTTTGATTGACAATAAATAAATCTGAAATAATAAATTTTTTACAAAAATATCTTTTACTCTTGTATTATTGTTTTTGTCATGAGCAAAAAATATTTTTGAATGGAGAAGTCGATTAAATATAAATTTTGGATTAACCAAACCTACAAGCTTTACATCGTTTGTTGTTCCAGTAAGCGTTCTTAATCATGAAATACTTCATAAACTTACTTTTCTAAGTTATTAATCAATAATTATCGCTAACCTTCTAGTTGCAGACTGTGCATACATTATTAATCACCACTCTTTTTTCAGTTTATCCTTCTGGTTAATATTGAATTCGAGGTGTTCATAAAGATATTCCTAGAATATCTTCAAAAAATAAAAGATAATGATCATGTAGGGGATAATTAATTTTCTGGGATATTAATAAACAACTTCTAATTAATAAGTAAGAGATATGATTTTTTCAGGCTTTAGTAAATGAAATGACTTTGGCGAATTTATTACATTTGATGGGCTGGATAATTGAGTCGGTATTTATTTAGCAAAAATATTATGGTTGATTAGAATAATATAGTATATGCGTTTTTATGGTTTTTACTTAAAGTGGTGTTGAATAGTAATTAGCTTTTATTAGCTTTTGTTATGTCACAGACAACATCTTAATATATGACAAATTCAATTTTTGATCCTTTTCCCTAAGACAAAATCAAATTTTTAAATAAAGATAAATCTTTAGTAACTTTTCACTGAATCTTTTAAAGATTAGAATATAAAATTAGTTATAAATGCAGAGTAGCAATTCAATTTTTCTAGTTTTTAATAAATAAAATTATTTTTGTAGATATATTCCGATTGCAACTTTAAAAAAAATATATTCCATATCTTCCAAGTTCAATCCTTGACTTAATTTTGATACTCGATTTTCAGTTAAAAAAATTATCTATTTTGAACTTATCTTCAAAGTTGATTTAATAATCAAGATATGAATTGATTTTATTAATAATATGTTTTTCTGTGCTCCATTTCTTGTAATATTTGTTTGGCTTTTGAGGAAACTTAAAAAATTGGAATTCAAAATAATTATTTAAAAGCAACTAAAAATATAGAAGCTAATGGAACATAACATATTAAGGATTGAACTTTGGAATATAATATTCAACATTTGAGTTTGAAAGTAAGTATAGAAAAAGAAAAGTGTAATTCAAATATTTACATGCATTTTCCTTTAAATTTTTTGCATGCATTTTCCTTTAAATTCATTTAAAATTTTTTATATAGGTAGAATAATTTATTTTAGAAACCTTTAAATTATTGAATGCAGAAAAGCTAACAACGAACATTTTGAAAAATTGATTGACAATTTATCTAGTTTACTGAACGCGAAAACTGCTAATTTAATCAATTTTGAAGCAATTATTTAATAAGTAAAAAATTAGTAAATAGTTAACATTTTGAAATTCTAATTGTTTCTGTTGTTTGTAAATATTCTGAGAAGAATTCTTTGTATGAGTGTAGAAAATTTGAAATTAGTAAAACAGTTTTAAACACTTCCATTAATATATAATTGAACTTTTGTTTAATTTAGCAGCTGTTAAACGTATTATTATTATCTGCTTCAGTCATTTTATTAACTTGTTGTTATATATGCATTATCCTAAAAATTTGAGTTTTGGAATTAAATTTTAATTATAAAACAGCCTACTGAATATTAAAAAATAATCTAAGTCAATAAATTGGTCTTCTTATATCTGTATAACTACTAAAACTTGTGCTGACATAATTATATCATTGATTCTCTAACCCACTCGAAAGCACACGAATAATAAATACTGAATGACCCTAAAGCGGTAATATCAATATTGGTAGGAACTGTGGTCCTAAAAGCCCTCGTCGGTCAAGGTATAACCCTTTGTTATGAAAGTAAGTCTCATCATCTACAAGTAGGAGCTAGGTCTACCCTGCAGGGTGGAGAGATCCAATTACCATGCCTGAAGCATTCCATCCTCATTTCAAGGTGCTTCCCTCCCCGGGCGACTTATGCTAGCATTGCTAAATGCAATTTAAACTTTTTACTAAATAACAGTTTTGATGGTATGATGTCGGTTGTTAAAATGACAGTTCTTTAAAAATTATGGCAGTTGCATGGTTGTTAAACGATGGTTGTTTAATATGACAATTGTTTCAAATTTCCTCCTTTCGAATTTTTACTAACCATTTTCATAGCAACAAAAGTTTATTTAGCAGAAATATTATAGTTGATTAGAATAATATAGTATATGCGTTTTTATGGATTTTACTTAAAGTGGTGTTGAATAGTAATGAGCTTTTATTAGCTTTTGTTCTGTGAAAGACGACATCTTAATATATCAGACAAATTCAATTTTTGATCCTTTTCCCTAAGACAAAATCAAAATTTTAAATAAAGACAAATCTTTAGAAACTTTTCAATGAATCTTTTTTAAGATTACAATATAAATTTAGTTATAAATGGAAAGTAGTAATTCATGTTTTCTAGTTTTTAATAAATAAAATGATTTTTTATGGATATATTTCGATTGCTTCGAAAAATTATCTTCCAAGTTCAATCCATGATTTAATTTTGATATTTGATTTCCAATTAAAAAATTATCTGTTTTGAAATACTCGAATATTGGTTTGTGAATGCGATAAAAACTTATCTTCAAAGTTGATTTAATAACAAAGAGATGAATTGATTTTTTTAAAAAATAATATCTTTTTGTCTTCTTCATTTCTTGCAATGTTTGGCTTTTGATGAAACTTGAAAAATAAGAATTCTAAATAATTATTTAAAAACAACTAAACATATAGCAGCTAAGGGAACATAAAATATTAATGATTGAACTTTGGAATAAAATATTCCATATATGAGTTTGAAAGTAAGTATAGAAAAAGAAAGTATAGAAAGTAAGTATAGAAACATTTATTCTTCTTATTCAAAGGAACTTTGTATTTTAAAGTATACACTTATGCGCAATGATTAAGAAAACAAAATTTTAGTTTACTCTTTTAGGACACCCTGCATGCAATCTATTTCTTTAAATTGGATTTTCTGTTATGGAAAAAAAAATTAAATATATTTTTTTACTGAAACGCTTGGAAACTTATAATATTTTTTCAAGAACTTTAAAAACCTAATCGAATTATTCATTTCTTCTTTTGTTTGAAGTTGCTTATAAGTAGACATTTTTTATGAAAATTATTTTTAATTAAAAGTAGATAAATAAAATATCATAACTTATTAAGTGAGAAACTAAGAGATTAAAACCAAATAATGTAGAAAAATGAAGCTTAATTTTTTTCGTTATATATTCTTTTTTTTAATAAATTGAAGTGCAAGAAATAATGAAGTGTGAAACTGAAGTACAAGTAATAAAAAAAAAATACTCCACTTTAGAATAATGTAAGCAGTAGAAATGAAAATTAATATTCAGTTAAAGATAAAAAGAAGTTTCTTTTGTATTCAATTCTAAACCATTTTTTTTTCAGCTAAGAACGATTCTAGAAGAAATCAATGAATATGTTAAATAGAAATCGGGAAAGAAATATACAATTTACGAGAAGGTTACAATTCTTCAAAAAAAAAAACGAAATATAATCAACAAACGAGATCTGATGAAAAAATAAACTGATACAAAAAATATTATACTCAACAAACAAGAGAAAAAGGCCTTGAAACAAACGATTAAAAAGATAAAAAAAATAGCAAATGGCATTTGGAAAAGAAAAAAAAATGATTTTGGATATTTTTATAAAGTAACGACGCTTTTACAAAAGAAAAAAAACAATAATGAACCTCTTCCCCGATTGAAATCGTAGATAAAATGAGAAAAGTTTTTGAGATAAACATAGTTATCTTAATTTTGAAGTAGTTAACTGGCATTAGAATGCTTTTTATTTAAAATATGTGAGTACAAAACGGGGTTAAAAAAAGTCACGTGTAAGCAGTAATTGCGTGTGAGCTAATACTGTACCAGACGAACAACAGACAGCTCGAATAACAAGCCTTAAGCTTGTTATTCGGTTTCTCGCCAAGCATGCTAAAACCGAAACAGCTGTCCGCCATTTTGAATAAATTTTCACATGTTGGCATATTCTATGATTTCAAAGTGTAGCCAATTACATATAAATTTGAGCACTCAAAAATGATGAAATTTCAAATTGTAATGAATATTTCTATACTCATTATATGGTAAATTTGAACATGCCTTTGAGGTACTTAAGATTTTTGAAATAGGCTGCTTTCTAAAGCTTTATTACATTACAGTATTGCATTACATTTATTGCGCAGACAATACATTAACATCAAAACAAATCATATACACAGAGAGTATGTTCTCTTAACGTTGGATCTTACAATGGTTTTAAGACGTAACAGAAATACGAAAAATTTAAAAGTAAGCAAACCCTCTCTAGAAATATGGATTTTCTACAAAATTGTACTTTCAATACTGGCTTGACTTCATGGAGTTTGCTTCATAAAGAATTCTGTTGTCTATTGTATACAATTGGAAACAGACTTTGCAGATAATGTTACTTTTTTCCTTCTTCAAGTACCATACCACATAATGAAAGATTGTTCCTTGACCTTCTACCTACACCACTGATGGAAATTATTTGATAATAAACCAGATTGTATCACGTTAATCATTGTTCAAAACTAACAAAGTCAATATCTAAAACATGCACATGCTTTCTGAGGCACTTTTTAAATTTGATAATTGTTAAGGAAAACGTATGAAACTATCCCTGGTTCCACAGACACAGCCATGCATGGTTCTGCATAGCCTGGCTGGTAGAACGTTTAACTCGTATTCCTTAGGTTACGAGTTCGAACCTCGCCGACTAAAGATTTCCTAAGTGTATGGTGGACGGCTATCGTTAAATCTTTCGTGGTTACCAAGTCCTTCATATCGAGAGTTATACCACCGGGGGGGTAGGGGGTCAGAGGTAATCATTCTCTGTGCCAGATCTAAATTAGATCTGTGGATGGATGAATGAAAATGCCTACATAAAGTCCGCCCCCTAAAAAGGGTAGTGAGTGTATGTAGCTAAGTCGTGCTCTTGGCCCTAGTTGATGCTATTGATAAACGAGAGACACTCAATCGGTTTAAATCGCTGATAGGCCTGCCAGAGGGCTTGAAAAAGTGCCATTAATAACAACAACAACAGTCATGTATAAATTTTTTTTGATTCTGTAGTTTGTAATAATATATGCAAACTGAATTTAAATTCTGCATAAAAACTATTGAGAAGTTAGAAAAAACAAAATTAATGCAGAAATATCAGATTAATACAAGATTAAAAACTTGTATCTTACGATACTTTACATTTGGATAATATATAACATTTTAATTGTTTATGCACCCAATTTTTGCAATATCTATTTAAAGTTAAAATAATTTAAACACATATTTATTAGCCGCAATGAATAACGCAACTGAATAAATATTCTACATTTATTGGATATTTATAATAAAATGGAGATTCTCGCTACCAGATGAATCCTAACATCACCATGTATGCACAAATTAACGATTGAACCCCCCCCCCCCATATTAAATAATTTTAGAAGTTGTTTCAGCGACTTAAGCGTTAACTACTCAAAGTTATGATCAGTTAAGACTATACATATTTCATATCAAGTATGTAAAAAAAAATCACAAGGTCTTGAAAAAAATATTCAGCATTTGTTGGTTACTCATGGTAAAATGAAAATTCTCACTGTCATAGGAGTCCTAAATCACCATTTATGTACTAATAAGCTGTTGTATTCTCTCCACATGACCATTAATATAAAGTTAAATTACTAATTTTGAAATGCAAATGCGGCATTGGTGAAGGTTCCTACAGAGTTAGGGTGAAGCTGAATGAGTATATGTATAACTAGATGTTAAACCCTTTGATTAGTTGAGAAATTTTCACGTCAATTTCTGAAATAAGAGAATTCAGTGCGCAATTTGACAGATTGCAAGAATGAGCATTGGTATAGTAAATTAGATGTTTTCTTTCTAAGAACAAAGATATTTATATACTTAAAAACTATTAAATTTGTCGAATTGCTATTGAAAATGAACCAATAGCCGTCTAGTGTTTAGCTGATATATAGAATAGCTATTGGTTTATCATTTGGTTCTAATTGCAACTCCATTTTCTCAAACACCCATTTAGGGTAAGGCAGGAGTTATTGATTCAGAAAAGATGGTCTTGTGACTTAATGTACATCACAATAAGATAGTGACTTTATCTCATCTTTGATCAGCTGTTATTTTTCCTACAGAAAAGGACTGTAACAGACGACAAAAGAGCTGCATAATAATAATCTGTTTGTTAAAGGATCGATAACATGAGCCCATTACCTTCTTTAGTTCATCTGTGACAATTTATCTGAATAGTGTTATCAAAAAAAATAGGCCACCTAAACGAGTGAAATTTGTAGTGTAAGAAATATTGAATATGTTTCAAAGTTTTGCATTAAAAGATTTAAGACTGAGTGGTAAGAATTTATAATGATATTATCTAAATAATGCACTTTCAAAATAAACTATTTTCAGTAACTCAGTTCGTATTAAAAAACTTTGACAAAGAACAAAACTAGGCAAAAAAATTTAATTTTAAAATATGAAATATGAATTTCTAAAATTTTTCTAATTTTATAAATAATGTATGGTCATAGTTATACATTCAATTTGAAAGATATATTGAGGGACCTTAAAAATAAATTTCGGGTTAAATAGAGTTTCTAGCATATCTATTTGAAATAAAAAATGACCTTAATTTAGTAATGTTGAATTATTACTCATTATTTCTGGCAGAATTCACATTTCTATTCCAAAAAAATGGAACTATGAATTTCCGAAGCTAAATTAGAGTATCAAAGGTATTTCTGTATACAGAAGATTTCGGATCCAGCGCAAAAAGTTTTTGCTATAAAATTAAAAAAAAAGATAAACCTAAAAGGTGATTTTCAAAGTGAATATCTAATACTAATTGGCAAAAAGTACAGAAGGAACTTATTGGCTTTGGAAAAACGACTATTAATTTAGCAAAAGAATGAGATGAAATGCAGAAATAGGAATTATTTATTGAGAGTATAACAGTCTATCATCTTCATGCGTACAGGTTTTATAACTTTTGTACATAGAGATTTGTATTTATTTATATGAATTCAACATTTTTTCAGATCTCCATTTTTAAAAGAATGTTCAAAACAGAGTCTGAAACGTTTATTCACTTTTTTATCTTTCGTTATCAAGCATACACGTTTAATGTATTTAGAATTCTATTTAGTGCAAATATTTCTACTTTTTAGATGGGTTTTTTTAATATCATTATAGGAGTTTGTTAATATTTGAAAATATCGACTGCTTCCTAATTATTAATTATTAATTTTTTTGGTATTATTTACTAGTTGGTTATTCTTTAATTTAATTAAATGTTGTTATTGATAGTTCTTTGGTAAGAAATCAGTTACAACTTGTCTTGATGGATTCATCAACTACTTCGTTAAATTATCAAATAGAAATATGCAATTAAATGCACGGAATGAAATTACATGTGTTAATTATTAATTCTTTTTCATTTAGATTTTATATGAAAACTTTTATGTACATTTAATAAATGTATATTTTGTTTGTAATGAAAATTTGAAATCGAAATTTTATTTTTTAAGTCTTTCAATTAGAAACTTCGTATGTTTATGCTTTACTGATGAAAATACACATATATTGATATTTTCAGAACTCGATTGCTAGTTGATAAATTAATTAAATTAAATTAATTATGCACATTTACTTAATCTAAATTTTGTTCTTGAAATGAACATTTGAAATTGAATTTTTATTTTTAAGTTTCTTGAGTTAGAGACTTCATATGTTTATGCATTACTGGTGAAAAAACATTTTTATTAATATTTTTCGAACGCAATTGCTAGATAATCGATAATAGAAACTATTATTACAGAGCATTACCTTCCGATAAATGTCAGAGAAAAATCATTTGAAAATTTTTGAGTAATCAGAAGAATTAGCTATCTGTAAAAAATTGAAAAATAATTAAAATAGACGAAAAAAATATCGAATAATAAGTTCTTCATTGAACTGGTTAATATCTTTTTCTTTAATACATTATTACTTCATCTCGAAAAAAGATTCGATTAATAATTTGTCTTGAGGAAAGCCTAATGTAAGTTGAATCTGACTTCTGTCAACGCATATTTCGGTTTTAGTAAGATGGAAATTTATAGATAGGTTTCTATTGTCCTCTACATCTAAATGTTATTCAAAATCCTGTGCGAAAAATAACTGTAGAGTCATTAAATTTTCAATAACTTATTTCCTCTTTTATCTAATTAGAGTATTCATTTCATTTTAGAATGTATTGTCTTTCTGAATCAACAAAGAATCTTTAAAAAACTCTTGGTTTTTTAATTAGATTATGGGCAATATGTGTACCGGCTTATAGCGTAAGTGAATTATTTAATTTTGGATTATAAGAATGAGAACCAGTAATTAATCTGCGTTTGATTGCACGCAGCTGTTGAATATGAAAACATAGTTTCATAATAATTTTCCTGCTTTTCTTTATCTTTTTTCAGATATTGTCACGACTCGAAAAGCATGATAGTCTAAAATTTTTTTTAACCAATTAAAACACGGTAAACGATTAGTGGGCCGTCGACATTTCTATTTTTGATCATTTCCGCTATTCTATTTTACGCCATTTTTCGCCAAGAGAATGAGAAATTTTTTGTTTTGTTTATGCCATCAAGTAATAATTTTTCTTTTATATTATACTTGTTGAATTAAAATTCCGATTGTGTTTCGTTCAATAGTTTTAGAGCTATTTTTAATCATAGTTTTGTAATGCTAGGTTATATATATGTGCGAATAGATAATTTAAAGTTCTTGTTTTTTTTAAAAAAATTGCTAGAAATTTTCGATATTTATTTCAAACATACAAGATTATTTTTCATGTATTTTGATACACTTGCAGAAGTCAAAAATTTCAATAAAATCGAAGCTGAGATGAAAAAATTTCTGAAGAAATTTTATTTTTAAATTCATTTAAAAATATTTTTTTCTAATTTAATAATTATTAATTAGAATTTTGCTGAAAATTCCAATCTTTAAGTATTTTCTGTTAAAAATAAAAGAGATATAAATCAAGAAAATCTCTTTTACATATTATTTTCAATTATTTTTTCTGAAATTACTATATCCACGTCTATTTGTGAAGTATAATAATTTTATTAAAAATTAACAAAATATTTATATTTCTTTCAAATGAGCAATTTCAGTGGTCAAAAATTGCTAGAACATAAAAGTTTTATTAAAAAAATTTTGAAGAAATTTTTTATTTTAATTTTATAAATATAATTTCCTAATTCAAAACTTGGAATTTTGGGGCAAATTCTAATTTTTGATGATTTTCTGTTAGAAATAAAAAAGACTAAAATTGAGAATGTCTCATTAACATATGACTTTCAATTTTTTTCTGAAATTAATATATTAACGCATATTTATATAGGATTATAATTTGATTAAAATAAAGATGTTTCTTTGAAACAACGGTAATAAAATGTCTGAATTGAGTTAACTCATTTTCTTAATTCTTGTTCTTAAACTTCTGTTCTCATCTATTAAGTATTTCAATCTCTTGGAAGAATATTTCTTTTAGTTTTCCTAACTATACTAATACAATGAATAAATTTTCATGTAAGTTAATGTTTTATGATAATATTAATCGTATTAGTATGCAGAACTTTAATTTAGAAAAAAAATTTCATAAATTAGATGCACTTTATGTATGATGGAATTTAATTAATAAATGCTGAGGTCATTTATTTCATGATATAAAATTTGACATCTTTATTTCCAGAAAATTTATTAAAGTTGCTTTATAATCATGATAGAACACAATTCAAATAAATTCTTAAATATTTAATTTTTATTCCTACATATTAATTAATAATTACAATATTAATCAAATAATATACAAAAATTGACTCGAATTATAAAGAAATTGCTCAGATGCTATTTTGTCGAGCGATTATAGTTTACATGCGATCCCTATTAAATGTAATACATTATTCGAGAAGAAGTTAATCAAAACTGAAATCTGAGAGTAAAATCTTAATAACTTCAATTCATTCTTCATTTTTATGTGAATAATAATTCTTCATTAAATATCTAAAATGTTCTTTAAGATAATATATTTTTAACTTTGTTTGGAAGAAAGTACTTCGAAAGATTAGTTAGCTTATTAGTTTAAAATTAATTAACTTCTAGATTCAAGCTAATTAATGGATGCTGTTTGATTTACTTATTTTAGCAGAAATATTACACTATAATTTTTTTACAGATTAAGTGAATATATTTAAGTAATAAATTAAGAAATGGAAGATAATACTTTTTGAATTAGAATTCAATTTCTAGTTCCGATTTATGGATAGACGTTCCTCTGTTGTCACTGATAATTTTTAAATATATTTTTTACAAATCAATTCATGGGATGTTTTCTAAGCAATGGAGGAAAATCCGAATGTTTTGGTTTAAAGCGATGCCTTGAAGATTCGAATGACACTAGAATAAATTTTGAAAATCCCACTAAATTCCACAATGTATATATATATTGTGGCGTTAATGATTGGCTTAACATGAGGTGCCTGAAATAGATTTTTATAATTAAAATCGGAAAAGGTTCATCTTAAATATGTAATGCTAGGAAAAGTCTCAATAAAAAAGTTATAAATTAACAAAATATTTAAGTGTTTTCCAATGTTAGGGAATTTGAAGTAATAGTCACTTAAGTTGTTTTTCTGGTCATGAAAGTAAAAACGTCAGAAAAATGAAGTGACCCCCCTTCAAAAAATCTATAAAAATATATTTTATTGGAAAAAGTAATCATATATGCTGGTTTCCTTATTGGAAGGCAAACTAGTACTATATATATATATATATATATATATAATATTTTTATAGATTTTTTGAAGGGGGGTCACTTCATTTTTCTGACG